>MU767955.1:41818-114473 GCA_026770625.1 Nicotiana glauca
AAAAAAAAAAATAGAAAAACCTTCTTGAAATTTACAGGATTGTTTATTTGCTTTCACTATATGTTTACAACATCCTAATTATATCACTTCGAAATTGCAGCAGAGTTACCTAGAAAAACCCTTTCATTTTCCCTTTTCCTCCTGCGCAGTTCTTCTGGATTTCATCATACAATATTTCAAACAGGACTCGGCGTGCCAAAAAAAGAAAGAAAGAAAGAAGAAAAAAAACCCTTATGGCTTCAAACTTTAGTTTGGAGGAATTTTTGTACGACAATGGAGTATTTACAAACATGTACCGTATTAAATGGCTATTCACTTGTTCTATTAGTGGAAAATAAATAATTAAGATTCTAGTAGTATTCTGGAGCTACTGTACATTTTTTAATTGGTACAATGATAACGATAGTCCATCTAAGATGAATTAACTCCACCATTCAAATATATATGACAAAAATGGATTACGATACAACCGCATATAAGATAAGATTAAGGACTTATAAAGCTTTGTGTATTAAACAGTTCACCAAATAATAGAGTTCGAATCCAGTAAATCAAATGAGGTTTCGTAAAATATCAAATTCGGACCTATAATATTCAAATCTTTAATCTGCCGGCGTCTGAAGGATACTAAAACGGAAATTAATAAAAGGAAAAACAAAATACAGAGAACATGAAGGATTTTACACCTGGCCTGCATGGACCATAAATAGAAGAAAATCTTGTAATTTTTCAAACTTCAACCACAGATTCTTGGAACAGTCCAAGTTTGTGGTTTTGACATCCTTTCATCAGCAGGCAAAGCCATAAACTTTTTCCAATCATCAATAGCCATAGTTAGGTCATGTATTTTATTTTCAAGTCCTATACAACAATTTGCATGCATTGTGCAAACAAAATTGAGATCTTTACTAGGCTCACAAAATCCTCCAAAAAGAGCAGTGTCCAAAAACCTTATTTTCAATCCAATTTCTTTAACAAAAGGGTCGTGTTTTATCATGTTGAGTACATCTTGATCCATTTTTCCTGGATGAGCCTCTCTTGCATCATACCAATACTTGTAAAATTGGATGCTACGATTATTTGCTTTCACAAAATTAAAACCTCCATTTGGTGAGTTGTCCAAGTCAAAAGAATCATACCAATAATGGTCGCAAGCTATTTGGAAATCAGTGTCTGGATAAAAATGTGCAAATGGTTGCCTAAACCACAATATATCAGCATCCTAAAGACACATGGAGAAAAAAAAAATACAATTTATAGCTAGAAACCACAATATATAAATATATTCAAAGTAAAAATATAAGGTATGAAATAATGATCATTAATAGACACCACATTGAAAATCACATTCTAAGAATGAGGATATATATCATTGATTTTTCTCAAATATTCTAATGCACACTGAAAATGAGAAAATGGATGGACAAGTATTTTGGGTGTATTTGGTACGAAAAAAATCATTTTCCAATAAAATATTTTTCATAATAAGGCAACTATTTTATGTTGTTTGATTAACAAAAAAAGTTTTCAAGCAAAATATATTCCATCACGAGAGAGAAAATAACTTCCCTTACCGATGGACGAGAGTCATTTTCCTTAGAACCTTCTTAATATTGATCACAAGAGAGCAATATCATGACATTATTATCAATTATCTCTCTCTTTCATAACTAAATATTTTATCATAACACAAGCCGATTTGCTAACATTAATTTTTATTATATATTAAACAAAATATTTTCCACCCACCAATCAAACATTAAAAATATTTTTATTGAAAAGCGGATTTTTTTTTATTTTATGGAACATGACTCCCATTATACCAAATACAGAGTGAAGGAGGAGTACCGTGAAAATAAAGTTATATCCCGTCTGGAGAACAATTCGCAAAAAATCAATCCTTCTCCAAATCATCTTCAAATAATCATCGCTCAGAAAATACGCCTCACCGGAGAAATCAACGCCTTCCGTAGTTAGAGCATAGCAGTGAAGGTAGTGTTTTTCCAAGCAACGAGAATACGCAGTTTGATCCAAAGCTACAACTATAACATGTTTCAATAGAGGTTTCGTTTGGTTCCCAATAGTAAAGCTTTCCAAGAAAAGATCAAATATTGAGTTTGGAGCTGTCCATGCTGCATTTAACGTTGTTATTATCACTGTTTTGTCTCCCATCGCTGCCTTTTCTAACACTTCCTCTAACTTCTTCGTGTCCTGAAAATGTACATAAATTTAATATCATTTAAAGAAGAGTTTAACAAATGATAGATTGAAAAGAAAAACTAATTTAAGTTTTCTTTTTATCGGCCCTTTTAAGTATTAATTAATCAGCTCACCTCATAAATTACATCAATTTTAAATTAAATAATTTCACAAACATACTACGTATCCCTCTGTGCATCCAAATTTGTTTAATTGATGGAATTCGTCGTCGTTCTAAAGAATATTCTAAATAATGTACTGTGGTTAAATTTGCATAATAACATTACGCTAGCGTTTGGCCATGGATTCCAAATTTGTTTTAAAAAATATGATTTGGGTGAAGTTTGGTTTGAAGAGGAAAATATGTTTGGACATACGTTTTCAAAACATATTTCCTAACTTTATTTTGAAAAAACATGTATATAATTCCCAAGTTTTGAGATTTTAGCCCAAAATCAGCAATTGGGGTGATTTTGGGTTTGATTGAGAAGAAGTCGATGAGCAAAACCTTTGGGTTTGAGATTTGAAATTTTGCCAAAATGTGGATAAAATTTATAGCCAAACATGAATTTTGAAAATAAATTCCAAATTTATTTTGACAAAACTCATGGCCAAAACGTGTGATAATGGGTGTGAAACAAAATCACAGTTGTACTTGAAGATGACAACTGAAAAATGCGTAGGGCCATCTAAATTTTGTTATTAGTCCATGTTCTAATTAATCAATTTGGCTTCAAAGTTCTTCCTCTAAAGTCTACTCTTTGTATAGAAATAGACATTTTCCTAAATAATTGGGAGAATTGAGACTTCTTCCTTTTATGGGAAAGTCACCCTGTGATATATATTGACTTTTCTCATAGTTTAATCAATACGTGAAATTAATAGGTTCTAGACTTATCATATCATATATATATATATATATATATATATATTATATTTACTTGTATCTTATTTGGTTAACTTTTTCCGGACTGAGTTATAGTTAGTATTTGAATTACGGTACACAAGAAAGAAAGAAAGAACTAGACAGAGAGAATACTTTATTTAATTATTTGTTAATCTTTTTCATATATATTGAGAAAGTCAATTATGCAATTTCCTCTAAATAAATTCTACTAGAGCTGCGTACGTAACGTTTTTTCTTTTCCCTAATTTATTGTCAAACGTTATGCATAATTAATTTATATAGGGAGCATCTTGAATATTAGCAACTTGGATCACATTGAAAAGTCTGCTTAATTTCCTCCATATATTATTCTTCTTAGAAAGAATATCATTCTTAGAGGACATCTTTTGTGACTTATTTAAGAGTAGAATTGTATTTAACAGATGTGACATTATACTTAAAACAAAAAACAATTTGCCTAAAAAGTCTCACTTCAATTTTCAAAACGTCTGATTTCGACAGATTACATTCAATATAATTATACAAAATAGTAAAAGTAGAATCGGAATTCATGATAAATATTTATCTACAAGTAGGACATTGTCAACAGTAAAAGTACCACACAGACATATAGAGTGACTAATAATCAGTAAATAGTAAAAAATTTAAGGATGACAATTAAATGTTAAGACAGCTCCTGTATTAACCTGGATTTAGTACGTTCAACTTGTTTATTGCTTGTTTGATATTTTCAATTGTTTGAATCTTTTTTTGGACCACATGATTGTATGAGTTTCGTTCAAGAAGTTTAAATTTAATAATTTCCAGAAGAGGTATACTCACTGAAGAAGTGTTTGAGATTGTTCTTCAATTGAAAAATTCTTCATCCACTTACAAAACACTCAAAAATCTCCAAAAAGAGATAATTAGGAGAAACTACAGCTAAGTATCCAAAAACATCTTTTCCCACAAACCTTTTTTTCTTAATATAAACATTGGCCGAAAAGATCATATAAAAGATATATGGGGAAGAATGGAAAATAAAAAAAACTATATAAATTGAAGGATTAATTTATACAGGTGGGTGGTGTAAAAATATTTCACGCTATATATATACTAGGGGTGTCAATGGATATTTAAAAACCGACTAGATCAACCAAATCATACCATACCGAACCGAATTTTAGGTTTCTTTTAATAAAACCGTAGGTATTTATATAAATCTATAACCGTACCGATAATTAGGGTAATCGAAAAAATACCGAATCGTACCGAATAGATTTATAATGTGAACAATATATATTAAGTTTAAAAATAATAAAAAGTTAAATTTTTTCTTGGGCCTTGGAATTATGATACAGTTACAAGCCAACAAGTAATTAAACTCAAAATCCTAATTTCTAAACCTATTACGCTACTCCTATTGAAACTAAATTATTTCCAACATGTTCACTAGCAAGAAACAAGGTATTATGGTAACTATGAGTAGCAAACTGCAATGCATTGAATATGTTTCCTTTCGTAAGATTTTGATTTATCTTTTGAATATTTCTATAGAATTTTATTCTTGAACCCCAACTTAGTTAATATTTTTTCACTCGTGTGATTTATATTGTTTTTTATATTTGCTTAGTTTCTTTTACACTGATATAGAATAGTTGATGGATCTATAATTTTTCATATTATTCATCTCCTTTTAAACTGTAGAAATGCCTAAAGAGTTTTACTAAATCCTATAAAAGTACGTATGTTATTGCATTCTACTTCTACTAGTGATTTTTACATGACATAAAAAAAAAATTACCGAAATTGTTACCGAACCGTACCGATATCGAAGAGAAACCGACATGATTGAGACGGTTTCGAAAGTCTAATTTTTGTCATACATAATAAAATAATCAAAAAATTGGTATGGTACAAATTTTATAAAATAACCGGTCGAACCGAACCGAACAATTGACACCCCTACTATATACAGTGGCGAAGCCAGGAAATTCAATAAGGGTGTTCAAATTTTGAACACCCTTTGCGAGTGGGCTATGCAAGGTTATTCAAAGTATATTTATTTATAATCAATAACAAGTACTCCATATTTTATTTTATACGTAGTATAATATTTCCTTTGTCCATCATAGCTTCGCCCCTGGCTATATATCAATATATTTTAACTTGTTATAACATGTAAGACATGCCTTACTTTCCATCTTATTAGTCCAAATCTTTTATAGAGTGTTACCTAAAATTATCTTTTAGGTAAATCGATAATGTAAAAATTCTTTTTCATTACTAGTGTATAGAAGTTACTCAAAAGAGAAAAGGAAAAGAACATAAATTAGTACGTGCATGGGAAATAATGAACTTGAAACTTACTGTTAAAAGCTGGGTTCCTTGTGCAGAAACATTGGCAGTATTAAGTAAATTTCCAGCAATGGTTGACGGGGTTGTGTTACCATAATTCGAGTCGAAAGACAATGAGGAAACAGGTTTGTAGGAGTTGGGAGAGAATTGAAGATGATAAGAAGAAGAGTGATAAAGAAGGAGAATTGAAAGAGCAACTGCTGAGAATAATACAAGTATTTTGACAACATTACGTGAAGAAAATTGTTGGTAGTGATGATGGTATTGGGGGCCATCGGAAATAGTGGCTAATTCCAACAACTTTTCTTCATCGCCTAAGTTTTTGTTGCTTCCTCCTTCTAAATCTTCCATTTTTTATGAATGTTAAATTCTTGGTTATACAAATGAACTATTCCCCTTCATTCTCTCATTTAAATTAACTTGGATGCGTCTTCCCTTACTTGCTAACATGTCCAAGTCAACTCTCACTAATTCTCTTTCTGAGTAAATAATTAAGCTTAGTCATCCTTTCCTTTTTTTTAATGGTGCCATTTGGACATTTTGCGCGCATCTCGTCTAATTATCTAGATATATAGTATCTTTTCCGCAAGCAAGTCACCATTAGCTCTACTCATGCTCCGGCAAATGAAAAGAAATCACTATCTACAAAACATACATCAAACCAACTTCATAAAAATTTAACGATTAAAAAACAAATTTTAACCATAGCATATTAGTTGTTAGTGGTTTTACTTTTAACATAATCAGTGCGTATGCACCCCAAGCAGGCTTGGATCGGAAAGTCAAGAGGCGTTTTTGGGAGGACTTAAATGAGATGGTACATGGTATCCCGCACACCGAGAAGCTTTTCATAGGAGGAGATTTCAACGGCCACATTGGAGCGACTCCTGTAGGGTATGACGATGTGCATGGTGGCTTTGGTTTTGGAGATAGAAACAAAGGAAGAACGTCTCTGCTGGACTTTGCTAGACCATTTAATTTGGTGATAACAAACTCGAGGAGTTCGGTGGCCGAGACTCAGATTGATTATGTACTTTGTAGGAAGTCCGACAGATATCTTTGCATGGATTGCAAGGTCATCCCAAGTGAGAACCTCTCGACCCTTCATAGGCTCTTGGTCATGGACCTTAAGATCACGAGGAAGAGGAGGAAAAGGGCGATGTATAGCCAACATAGGATAAAGTAGGGAGCCTTGACGGAAGCTAAAGCGCAGGAGTTGGGAATCAAGCTGGTGACTATGCGGGCTTGGAGGAGTAGTGGAGACGCAAGTGCTATGTGGACCATGACTGCGCAGTGCATTAGGGAAGCCACGAGAGAGGTATTAGGGATCTCAAAGGGTAACTCTGGTGGTCACAACGGAGACTGGTGGAGGAATGGAGAGGTGTAAGGAAAAGTGGATACCAAGAAAGCAGCGTATCTAAAGATAGTGAAAAGTGTAGACGAGGAGGAGAAGAGGGCGAATAGGGAGCATTATAAGTTAGCGAAGAAAGAGGCTAAGCTAGCAGTTAAGACGGCAAAGACTGTAGCTTTTAGTCAGCTATATAAGGAACTCGAGGGCCGTGGTAGGGATAAGAGGCTGTTCAGGTTAGCCAAGGTGCGAGAAAGGAAGGCGTGTGACTTGGACCATGTGAAGTGCATCAAGGACGAAGAAAGTAGAGTTTTGTTGGATATGGGGCTTATCCGTCGGAGATGGAGGACTTACTTCCACAGTCTCTTGAACGGGGAGGGGGACAAGAGCATTATAATAGGTGATTTGGAATTCTCCACGAGTCGTTGTGACTTTGGGTATTGTAAGCGGATTAGAGTTGATGAAGTTGAGGGTTCTATGCGTAAGATGAGCAGTGGCAAAGCGACATAATCAGATGAAATACTGGTGGAGTCTTGGAAGAATGTGGGCAAAACGGGCTTGGAGTGGCTCAGTAGGTTATTTAATGTCATTTTTAGAATGAAGAAGATGCCTGAAGAGTAGAGGTGGAGCACGATAGTTCTATATACAAGAATAAGGATGATATCCAAAATTGCAATAATTATCGGGGTATCAAGTTGCTTAGCCATACTATGAAAGTCTGGGAGAGAGTGGTAGAGCTAAGGGCGAGTAGGAGTGTGACTATTTTTGAGAACCAATTTGGGTTTATGTCGGGGCGTTCGACTATAGAAGTCGTCCACCTTGTTAGGAGATTGATGGAGCAATATAGGGAGAGAAAGAAGGACATGCATATAGTGTTCATCGACTTAAAAAAGGCGTACGATAAAGTTTCGAGGGAGGTTTTGCGGAGTTGTTTGGAGGCTAGAGGTGTTCATGTTGCCTATATTAGGTTGATTAAGGATATTTATGATAGAGTAATGACTCGAGTGAGGACGGGAGGGGGGGGGGGACTCGGACCATTTTTCGATTATGATGGGGTTGCATAAGGGGTCAGCACTAAGCCCGTTTTTGTTTACTATGGCGATGAATATACTGACGCGCCACATCCAAGGGGATGTACCGTGGTGCATGCTATTTGCAGATGATATTGTATTGATTGACGAGATGCGAGACTGTGTGAACGCGCAATTAGAGGTATGGAGGCAGACCCTGTAATCTAAGGATTTCAAGTTGAGTAGGACCAAGACAGAATACTTGGAGTGTAAGTTTAGTGGTGAGACTTTAGGAGGGGAAGTGGAGGTGAGACTAGACTCGCAGGTCATCCCTAGGAGAGAGAATTTTAAGTACCTCGGGTCTAGTATTCAGGGGGATGGGGAGATTGATGAAGATGTCGCACATCGTATTGGGGCGGTGTGGATGAAATGGAGACTCGCTTCTGATTTTTTTTGTGACAAGAAGGTTCCACCGAAACTTAAGGGTAAGTTCTACAAAGTGGTGGTTAGACTAATGATGTTGTATGGGGCTGTGTGTTGGCCAGTCAAGATTGCTCATGTCCAAAAGATGAAGGTAGTAGAGATGAGGATGTTGAGATGGATGTGCAGGCTCATCAGGTTAGATAAGATCATAAATGAGGTTATTCGTGATAAGGTGGGGGTGGCCTTTATTGAGGATAAGATGCGGGAAACGCGGCTTAGGTGGTTTGATCATGTGAGGAGGAGGAGCACAGACGCCCTGGTGAGGAGGTGTGAGAGGTTGACATTGGAGAGCCTACGGAGAGGTAGAGGTAGGCCAAAGAAGAGGTGGGGAGAAGTGATTAGGCAAGACATGGTGCAACTTCAGCCGACCGAGGACGTGACCCTTGATAGGAAGATATGTAGGTCGAGAATTAGGGTAGTAGAGTAGGTAGTGTAGAGTGTTCATAACTTTAGTATTGGCACGCAGTCTCGTTTTCTGTTGTTTGTAGGTGTTTATGACTAACCGTTGTTTTCTTTCATTGATGATCACTTTGTTGTCTTGTTGTGTTATTCTGCTTTTATATGGCTTTTTGATACTGTCTCTTCTTGCCTATATTTTTATTAATGTGGTACTTATACTATCTTGAGCCGAGGGTCTATTGGAAACAACCTCTCTATCCTCACAAGGTAGGGTAAGGTCTGTGTACACAGTACCCTCCCCGAACCCCACAGTGTGGGATAATATTGGATATATTATGGTTATGGTATATTAGAGTGAAACTTTAGAATATACTATAATATTAATAGAGGAATAAAATTGGATTTTTTCAAAATATTTTGATCCGTGGATCGGAATTCGTTTTATCAAGATTTTAACCGATTGAAAGCTCCTCCACAATGAAGCTCTGTTAGTATACATACATAAAAACAAATACAAGACAAGTTGATAACGATAAATATATTTGTACGACTGAAGAGTGAAAACTGAAAAGTATAAGATAGAATAAATAATTGTAAAATATATATAGTTGAAACTCGTACGCAGAGGATAAATTTGATCTTTCTCCGATACAAAATAACAAAAGTATTATACATTTTGTCCTCTTTCTATAGTTCATATTGATCCGATATAACTATTAAGTGGGAATTAAAGCTGTGAATTTAGTGGTTTTTCGTCTGGGGAGTATATGTCGCTGTTGACTTTTAATTTTTCCAAATAATAAAAAATAAACAGGTTCAGATGAAAAATTGTATAAAAGAGGGTTTGTAAGACACGTTTCTCCTATTCATTTGCATTTAAGATGTGTTACCAATTTTTAAATTAGAAATAGACACCATTTTGCAGCTGATTGGTTTTATTATTTTTAGGAAAAATAGAGTATTTACAACAACTCGACACGGTCATGGTCATAGAATAAAGTGGTTCAATGAATCCATTTTTCAAGTTTTTATTTAGATTTGTGACACTTGTTCTATTTAAATATTAAAGGTTCAAAATCATATAGCCAAAGAATGTCATAATTATGGTTAATTATAAAGTATACATTACCATTCTGCCAAGAAATACTTTCTAGTTTTAGTAGGAATTACGATATTTTCATCTCTAAAGTATTAGTTCATTAAAGTATTGCCTGAAAATAGAGAAATACTGATTTTGTGGTAATTCAGATGTTTCTCCAGCCCAATTTGATAAACAACGCAGCATGCCCATTAAGAGACGCGGCCCAGATTCTTTGTATTTTTAGCCGAGAAATTTTCATAAAGCACTATCTTTTATTAGTAATTTGTCATCTATAGGTACCATTTGCTATATTACGTATTATAGATACATTTTTTGTGGTTATAAAATGTATTTGATGTATTTAAGTTGTTGTATTCATGAATACAGTAGCAAAAATAGGCGTGAATAAGAGAAGTCCAGCTAATCAGTTATTGTATTCGAGTGTATTCGACTCTATTCGTGGAGTGAAACATGGGATTATAGCTGGACATATTATTATATTCGACTGTATTCACGGCGTAAAATAGGGGATTACACTGTTTTTAAAATGGAAAGTGAATCAATTAACATAATAGACTCCTAATATAACTCAACAAACTCAATTATAACACACAAATTTTGTATTTTCAGTTATAAAAAAGATTTTCAACCAAAAAATACTCCAAAAACATAGCAATCTTAAGAAAATTATATAATACATCTGAATACATAAACTATATTAATTAAAAAAAAACATATGAATACATTCATGGCATATAGCGAGACAGTGAATACAATGAAATACATAGAATACAACGGGATACAATGAAATATAGTGGAAAAAAACAGTGAATACAATGAAATACATTGAATACAACGAGATATATTGAATTACATTGAAAAAAAAAGACAATAAATATAATGAAATACATGAAATACATCGTGATACTTTGAAAATACATTGAAATATATTAACAGAGAATCAGGTTGCTCAGCCCCAAAATCCGTCGTCTTTGTTCAAGAACAAACCCTAATTTTTGGCGAATCCGTCGTCAAGCAAAAACCCTGAATCTCACTGTTCCCACGCATCCTATACATTGCTTCTGACACACCTGGCAGTACCATCATAGCTTTTGTAAGCCCTTAGTTTGATTCGATTCGCAATTGCCTTTGGGGTTAAAGAAATCGTTTTTCCCTATTTTTGAATTTGGGAATTCTAGAAGTAGTAATCCTACAAAAGGGAAACTTTTGTCCAAAATCTACTGACGACAAAGGCTTATAATCCTTTTGTAGGATTAGTTACCTATAATCAGGCGATAACAGGAATGCCTTCACCGCCGGCGACAAAGGAGAAAAGAGGAGGTAACTGTTATTGTACAATTATTGAAATTTTACAAGAAAAGAGAAAAGAGGATATGAGATCGGGAAGGAGAGAGAGAGGGAGAATACATATGGGGTAGGAGATAGAAGAAATTTGAGGGGATATGAGAGAGAAAAATAAAACAAAGCTTATTTTATGGCTTAAGGGTAGGAGCTGACCATAAATAGATATTTGGCTATAAAAAATCAAAAGGTAGTTATGAAATATAACTTTTTAAAAGGGTATTTATTTAAAATAAATAAGGTATTAATCTTTGATATAGGAGGTAACTAATCCTTTTTAGTCTATAGGAGGTATTTTCAGTTCAATTGGTTCACATTTTTGCATGTATGTAGAGGCCCACATTTGTAAATAATAAGACAGATTGGTCAAAACAGATATGACCGACTCATTCTCTCATTCGTCCCTCTTCTTCTCTCTTTTATCTAGTGTTTTCTTTCTCTTTAATCTGTCATAGTTCTCACAAATTTCAAATTAACATTGTATCAGAGCGGGAATTTCAATTCTCTCATTGTGAGCTTTACTCCGATGATATTCTTCCTCAAAAACTCTGTCAGTTTTGGTACTTGTTCGGTATCCACAAAAGACATGCGGACCTTCGATTTTAGCCGATAAAAATTTGGGATTTCTTCAGTCCTAACTTCAAACAATTCACTCAAGTGAGAATTTTCGACTGCTCAAAGATTTTCGAAGATTTCACGGGTTCAATTATTTTTTTGGGTTTGCATGCTCTCAAGACCTTACTTCCTCAGGTTCTAGAAGAAGGCTGGTAACAGTTTTGTACTCTATATTCATCGAGATTGTGTAGATTATGGCTTGCACGCAATTGATTTCTGCGCTACATAGGAAATTACTCCTAAAGATAATTCAAAAATAATTTTAATCGTTTTTATGAATTTTAGAAGTTTTTCTTTATTTCTTTTTGCATTTATTCGAATTGTTATTCATGCTAGGAATGTCCTAAATCAAGAAAATCATAAAAAAATATCCAAGTTTTCTTCGCATAGCGTTTTAGATTTTATTTGCTTGTTTTAGGATTTAATTACGTTTATTAGTTGCATTATTAAATGAAAAATCACAAAATACAAGGATTATGTTTGTATTTTTGGTTTTTAGTTTTAAATAACTTACTTTCATTAGTGTTAATTAGTTAAATTATGGTTTAATTTTGAAATTGATTTTAGGTTAGGATTTTTAATTAAAAAAAGAGGAAAGAAACAAAGAAAGAAAGAGGGAACGGTTATTGTTGATCTAATTCAAACTGAGCCAATTTTTCTTGGCCCTGCCTTTATACTCACCCCAACCCGCTGCCAGATCCAATTACTACCAAACCTAACCCGGCCCAAATACCTCTCTCCTCATTCATTAAAATAATCACCTCTCTTTTTTAAAAAACCCTAAGCCATCACCCCCCATCCAAAATTCTCTGAAGATCAGACCTTCCCCCCCACCCCCATTACAAATCCTAGCGCCGTCGGTCTCTTACTCTAAAACAAAGAAAGGATCCCCCCACCCATATTCTTAGCCCTAGAGACAAAAGGGAAAAAACCCTTCCCTCTCTGGAAATCGTAGCCAACCGCCACCTAAGGCTTTCAAAGAAGAACGATAGGGATGAAAACAGACCCCCTCCCCGCTTCAAAAACCTAGTCGCCGACCTCTTCTTCTCCATTCCCTCCAAGCCTCCCACACTACCCTCTCTCACTTCTATTCCTTCTCCTCTCATGCCCAGATCTCAAATATAAAAAATAGGAAAAATATAAAAAAACAAAGAGAGAAACAAGAGGAAAATGGCATATAGAGGAATTTCTATAGTTGTGAATAGGCCGTTTATTGGCCTTCATTTCCTGGTATCCAAATAATGATTTGGTCAAAAATCGCTGCTGCTTCCTGCTGTATCTGATTAGTTTCAGCTTTTTCGAGTCCTGCTTTCTTTCATCTAGCCTTTATTTGGCAAATATCTAGCCAATTCCCAAGAAATTAGATACACATATCCAACTAGTACTAATTCCTAAATTTGCAATGAAAATTTAGATTTCTTCTCCAAAATTCTCTTACTATGATTGATTGAATTTGTTGTCAAATTGAGATTTAACATAAGCGGAATGTTTGTGAACTTGTTTGAAATGCTAGATCTAGCTAATACTTAACTATGCTATAGATTCCGATAACATGGCATAATGAGTAATAAATTCACTACAAGAAAATGGGGCTTTAGTGAGGGAAAATATGGTCGTTAGAAGTTTAATTCCAGTCGTTATAAGTTATTAACTACCGAAAAAATTCGGTCGTCACCGGTCGTTAAAAGTACCGACTTTAAAAGTTAACGACCGATTTACAATCCGGTTGTTAAAGGATCTTTAGCGACGAAATAATCCCGGCACAACCCGCGGATCCCCCTGGCATAATCCAAGGGGCTTTTTTCTTTTCAAATCCCGACATAACCCGTGGATCCCCCGGCATAACCCAAGGGGCTTTTTTCTTTTCAAATCCCGGCATAACCCTTGGATCTCCCTGGAATAACCCAAGGAGCTTTTTTCTTTCCAAATCCCGGCATAACCCGAGGATCTCCCTGGCATAACCCAAGGAGCTTTTTTCTTTCCAAATCCCGGCATAACCCGAGGATCTCCCTGGCATAACCCAAGGAGATTTTTTCTTTCCAAATCTCGGCATAACCCGTGGATTCCCTTGGCATAACCCAAGGGGCCTTTTTCTTTCCAAATCCCGGCATAACCCGAGGATCTCCCTGGCATAACCCAAGGAGCTTTTTTCTTTCCAAATCCCGGCATAACCCGTGGATCCCCGTGGCATAACCTCAGGGACTTTTTTCTTTTCAAATCCCGGCAAAACCCCAGGATCTCCCTGGCATAGCCCAAGGAACTTTTTCTTTCCGAATCCCGACATAACCCGAGGATCTCCCTGGCATAACCCAAGGAGCTTTTTCTTTCAATCCTGATATAACCCGTGGATCTCCCTGGCATAACCAAATGAGCCTTTTTCTTTCCGTCCCGGCATAACTCGAGGACCTTTTTTCTTTTCCGGCATAACCCGATCATTTCCAGCATAACCTGGATTCATTCAAAAGGATACAAAATCCTGAATTGATCGCTTAGATATGTGTCACAACTAACTCACGCAATTTTCGTAGTGAAAACTGGGGCAGGAAATTTCGTTCGTTTGTTTGTTTTGGTATCTTAAGCAGGTTGACCTCAAGACATAGAGTGCGAGACGACCGATGGAATGAGTCTCAATTCAGAATAAATAAAAGAAGAAAAGAACAAAAAGAAATGAACTCAAATGTGAAGCAAACAAGGGTGTAGATTGCTCAAAATCTGATTGAAGTCACAAGCTTCGCTGATCCCGTTTTGACCCAATGCTGCAGAAAGAAACAAATACCTACAACTTACGAGCATCAAGATTCAGATCAGGGTCCATAGCAAAATCAGCTAAGACTCAAGATCAAGTTTCAAGATAATTATAGATAGGAATCTTGTAACTCATAGTCGATAGACATAGCTAGCTTAGCTTTGATTTTTCTTTTGGTGTAATAAGGAGGTCAGCAAGTAGTAGTAGTAGCAACAGCAGTAAAATCATAGCTCCTGATAGTCTCAGCTACCAAACTTTCCAGAACTACACTGACCTGATTCCTTTATAGCCAAGGATATGTAGGCAACCTTTGAAGCAGGGTTCGGTCAAATGGTTTTCGAAAATGCTTCTCCTGGAGTGCTGAGCAGGCAAAAATCCCTCATGTTGCTCATTTATCTTTGCTCGAAAACCCTTCGCGTCTGCGAGCAAAGAGGGGCAGCTGTGAGCACGTAATTTTTGTCACGCTTAAATTACTCCTATAGAATTCATTAAAATTAGAATTTTTCTTTTAATATTTGAATTTTTAGGAATTAAATGTATGGTTTTGTGTTTTATTTGCATTTTATGTGCTTTTTTAGCTGTCATAAAAAATGAAAAAAATTAAAAATTATTACAAAATAGCATACTTACATTTAGGACATAATTTTAGATTTTTAGATTAATTAAACATCATTGAAAATAAGAGGAAAAAAAATAACAAAAATAATCCTTTTACATTTTTGTTCCTTTAATTTCACTTATGTTTAATTTTCCTCTTAAAATTAGGATCTAGTTAATTTTAGAAAATTTAATTAGTCTCATTTTAGAATTAAATCAGGTTTTTGGCTACTTTTAATTTTACATTTAATAAAATCCAAAATTCAAAAAATACAAAAGAAAAAGAAGAAAACAAATAAAAGGAAATTGAAATAAAGAAGCAGGCCATCAATTTTGGGCCAAATCCGGTTGAAATGGCCCAAGACCTCTTCCAAACCGTTTCCCAGTGTGAGCACGTGATTTTTGCCTTACACGAACTACTCCCAAAGAAATCAAAACAAAAATTGTCTGTTTTATTGTGTGCATTTCCGTGGTATTTTATGTCATTATTGGCATGTGTCCGTGCATGTTTATGTGTTTAAATAAATAAAAATATAAAAATACGTTGCATTTACATTTAGGATTAATTAAGTAAGTGGTTATTTACAAAAATAAAAAGAAATCAAAAAAATAATTTACTTTGTATTTTTAGCATTTAATATCAAATTGTGTGATTTTATTTTAAATTGGTAGGTAATTATGTGTGATAATCATTATTAAGAGTTAACTAGTATTTATTTAAGTTAATTTGGCTTTTTTAATTTAAGTTAGGGTGTTGGTTTTAAAATTTAGGAAGAAAAATGAAAGAGAAGAATAAGAATAAGGAGAAATTCGGACTGGGCCATCCAAAATTTGACCAAATCCAGCCTAATATCACGCCCTATACCCGGTCCAACAGACCTTTCGTCCAGGCCAGTTGAAACGCCATAGTATGACGGTGAAACTACGCCGTTTCAATGGCAAAAGATCACAGCCGTCCATATGATCACAGTCCAACGGCTCAAAACCCTCCTTCCCCACCCGGACCAGCCCCGACCCGTTCCACCCAAAGACCAACCCGGTCTAGAGGGGACCTAAACGACGCCGTTCCATTTAGTGGATTGATCCAAGCTATCGATTTTAATTGATCTAACGGCCAGGATTAAATCTCCCACCTGGTATATAAGTTCACACCTTACCCCGCCCCTCCAAGCCAACCCCTCCCCTTACCATCTTCGTCTCTGATCCCTTAGAGACCAAAAGTCCCTCTGCCTCACTCCACCGCCCTCCGCCCACCGGAAATCGCCTCACGGCAGTTCCGGTGGTCCAAACAGCCCCAAAATTATACCATAGCTTCCCCTCAACCTCCACATTCCAGTCCTTCAAACAACTTCTCTCGAATCCCAGCCAGTCTTTTCGAATATTAGATCGAAAGGTCGACCTTGAACCCTAGTTCACCTAAACGCCTCAAGTTTTACACCATAGCTCCCTCACGACCTCCTTTGTCCAAATCCATGGTTGTTTCCCCTCGAATCCCAAACCCCCTCCTCGAATATCAATTTTAAGCCAAGAACCCTAGCGCTGCCACAAGATTCCTTGGTGGCGGCGCCACCTCCAAAACGCCCCAAACTAACACCCTTGAACCACCAGTACCTCCTCTTCCCAAATCTATAACCATTCACCCTCGAATACCCTTCCAATTACTCGAATTTTAAATCGATGGGTCCAAGTCTCAAAAGCCATAGTCCGTATTAGGGTTCCAGTTCATTGAGATGAACTGATTTCTATTACCCAATAAGGGCTTTTACTTGTTCTTAACAGAGAACAAGTGCTTGACCTTATTGGGTGATTTAAATCAAACAAGTCAGCCTCCAGGTCGATGCGAAACTGTAAGTTCTTCTTTATATTTTATCTCTGTTTATTTATAAGGTTCCTCTTTCCCCATTTTTCTTTTTTCTCTTCACTGGTTGATTTTAGTGAAATTCAACCAGTTTTCTGTTGAGAATTATCTTCAGTGACTGTTTGATCTCGAATTGGTTGTTGAATTCGCTTAGTTAATTGGGTTATTTTCAGCATCTTTCTGTTTCTTTTATCAAGTTTCTTCTTTTCCTGCTTCTTTTCTATAATTGAAAGTTTGAGATGTAAATTAGGTTTTAGTTGAACTGACTAATTGTGTTTGATATTAGTTCCTAGCCTTGTGAATATTGTTATCCAATCTTAGTAATACCTGTATATTTTGAACCCCAAATGTGGTTTGGTGTCTGATTGTGTTAAATAATTTTAGATTTGAATTAGTTAAAGAATTGTTTGGACTGGAATTATTCATTTGGACTCTTTCAATTTGAGCCAAATGGACCTCAGATTCTGCCTGAACCTTTGAGGTTCAGGAGAGGACAGTCTAGGGGTGTTAAGGACACTGATTGATTATCCATTGGGTCAAATCGACCCATATTTTTGGTCTGTTCTCAAAATTAGTTTGAGGGAATAATCCACCAAGGTGTAAGGGATTTCAGGGGTAATTCACATAGTGTTCAGGGGTAAATTGGAGATTAAAAATAGTTAAAGTCTGTTAATGGACTGAATTGAGACATTCCTAAGTGGATTGAAAAAGTTAAAAAGACAACTAGTAGTGGAGACAACACTTGCTGGTTTTAAGGGCTGATAGAGAATAGTTAATTGAATTTGGTGCTTAAAATCAGGAGGAAAAAGAGTTTGAGAGGATATAAATAAAGGGATACATTCTGAAAAAAGGGGACTCACACACACACTGGAAGACACATAGACACAGGGATCCATATAGAGACAGACTGAGAGAGATTTTTTTTGTAGAGAGTTGAAAAGGCAGTCAGGTTTGGAGAGCCTAGAGAGTTGAAAGAGAAAGGTTATTGTTTCCATTGCCTCTTCTCGGATCATTTCTGGTTGTTTGCATTTCAGCTCCTGGGTTCAAACTTGAGTTTTGGTATTGTTTTGGGGTTGTTCCATTGACCCTGCTTGGTTTTCAAACTTTTCGGGGCTTTGAATTTGATTTGAATTGCTGTGGTGGACTGTTATTTGATTGTTGAAGAAGTCTTGTAGTTCCTGGATCAAATTGTGATTGCATTTGAGTGTGTCCAAGTAACTTGTGGTTGATTGCCTGGGTGTTGCTTGATTTCAAATTTGTCCTGGTATGCTGAATTCATTCTGGGCTGTTGTTCAAACCTCTGCTTGTCACTACTGCTGACTCTTTCTTCTTATATTTCCATTATCGAGGTACATGTCTCAAACTACCTCGATGTAGATGTGAAAAAATGGAAATGAAATAAAGCATGCTCATATTCTCTACTTCAGGATGTGTTCATTCGAATGATGTATATCAACAGTTAGATATATGTTAGCTTAGTCGTATGTTGTTTGATATAGTTTAGTGTTTATTTGTAATAACATGAATTTGGAACTATAGGACCATTTCGGACTGTACTGGATTGCTAAAATTGAGTTAGAATTTATTCATTCTGAATAGCACCTTAGTGTAGTATAGCTTAAATTCATGTGATAATTGTTCATTACAATTTGAAATTGACTTCGAAATCAGAATGTCGATCATGATGATTTTAAAATCAGGTCTAACAAATGATTTAGCAAGTGCATCATTTTAGTTTTGACACCAGTTTTGATCTTAAGATTAGGGAATATCAATAGCTCCACTCAGTTGGTAATTATTTTACTCACACCGTTGCCTCCTGGATTTTGTAGTAATATACTTAGTTAAACACAATCTGAGTGCGGAACTGAATTCAGAACGAGTAGTATCTTGTTAATTTGAGTGAATGTACATTATTTTCACTTGTTACAAATTGATGAATACATCTGGAATAATTTGAATAGAATTCAGTGAGTATTTGGTTTAGTTAAATTGAGGTTTGGGTTTGGTTTAGCGAACAGAGATTGATAGCCTATCTTTAGGCGATTTGGGCCTCAGTGCTTTAGTAGACGGCCCAGGTCCTGTCTTAACTATGTATTCGTTTGGACCTGGGCCCAGGCTTGCCTTTTGTGCATACTCGAATTTTGATTTTTTTTTGGGGTTGTATTCAAGGCCCAAGCTGGTGGAAGATCTGAATTTGTATGAATTCATAGACCTAAATATAATAGTTCTTAAATAATGTTAATTAATTAGGATTTGGCCTTTTATCAATCATAATTTCTTAGGACCTTTTCTTTTATTTTTTAGAGACAAACAAAAGTAGAAAATGGTAGTTTGCTTTAGGATGGACCTTTAAAATAATAAATGAGATGAGCCTCGCTAAACAAAACACATATATTATGGGGCCCTCGTTAAGTGTATATATTAAAATACCTAGAATTCGGGATGGGCCATTTAGTGAATTTCGCGGCTTTCCCCAAAAATAATAACGTGTTAGTCTCTTTAGGCGTGTATTTTAATAACATTACCTCCCTAAACTCGGGTGCGCATTTATATGACCCAAATTCAAATCTCAACGATGTTGAAATATGTCAAAACTACGGGTGCATTTATGTGACGTGGTTCAAGACGTATTTTAATAACGTTGCAATTCTCTTTTAAAATAAAAATAATAAAAGCGGTAAAAAGTTAAAATTTGCACATAGGTTCAACAGGTATTAAAATCAGATAAATAAGCCGAATATAACAGTTGAGCGACCGTGCTATAACCATGGAACTCGAGAATGCCTAACACCTTCTCCCGGGTTAATAGAATTCCTTATCCGGATTTTTGGTTCCCGGACTGTAATACGGAGTCAAATTTTTCCTCGATTCGGGATTCAAACCGGTGACTTGGGACACCATAAATCTCCCAAGTGGCGACTCTGAATCTCTTAATAAATGAATCCCGTTTCGATTGTCCTTTAATTGGAAAAACTCCTTTTATTATACCCTTCCTGGGGTGTAGTAGGAAAAAAGAGGTGTGACAGCTCTGGCGACTCTGCTGGTGACCTCAACCCAGAACCACTGGTTCAAGGTTAGAAATTCGAGCTTGGAATAATTGTTGTATTTGACTTATTTATTATCTGATTTTTATTTGATGTTTTGGATTTAATGTGCTAAATGTTGCTTTTACCGCTTTGATGATTTTTGAACTGTGCATATAAGCTGTTTTCTCACGCACCCCCTATGAGTCTTCTTGAAATTAAAATTGGGCATTTGCTTGACATAGCCCGCTTTCTTTGAGATAGCCGAGGTGCTTGGCACCCGGTGAAGGATTTAGTCACACATGTTTTAAGCAGGGAGCACCACCAGTTAAACCTGAAAGCAATGCTACCGGTACACTGACCCTCCTCGGCTCGAGTGGTCCGCTTGAGTAAGCCAGCTAGATGTTTTCTCCAATAAGATTTGAACTTAGAAGAACAAACCTCATAACTGGATATCACTAGTAGGAGCGTTCTATTTGCATCACGTGCATTTGACCTTGGAGATTCAACACAGGGGTTGGATCTATCTAGGACATGTGTACCTGAAATGAAAAAAAACCATCCTGATGCATCTTACTTACTACTTTTGCATTTTATTTGCTTCTGACTTGCATGCTGACCGGCTTTGAATATTGAGAAATTTGAAAAAAAAAGAAGGAATAGCAATATAGAGGGTTAAGGGAGTTAATCACCTGTTTTGAAAATACCAATGTCCAAGTAGTACTGAAACTCTAACAGATTTTAAGAAAAATGAAAAAAAAAGTTTTTATTTTCAAAATAGTTTGTTTTATTTTTCACTGAAAAAGAAAAAATATATATTTTCAAAAATAATTTGCTTTATTTGCCAACAAAGGAAAAAAATGTGATTTTGTTTTCAAAAATAGTTTATTTATTTGTCAATAAAATGAAAAAAATAGTTCGTTTTATTTGCCAATGAATTGAAAAAAAAAGAAGAAAAGAGAAATAGTCGTGTTTTCAAAAATAGTTCGTTTTGTTTGCCAATAAAAATAAAAGAAAAAGGAAAAATGTTTTGTTTTATTCGGCAGAACTACGTACGTTTGATTCTCACCGGATGTGGGATATGTAGGCAACCCATATCGAGCTCTACTATTTTGAAAATATTAAATTTAGGGGTAAATAAATGTCATTATTTTGTCCTGAGTGAAGGTAATGCCATTTTTGGGTAAAATAGCCAAACGCCTACAAAAGGGAGCCGGAGGATTGTTTTGCAAGAACAGCTACCTATAGTTATTTAAAAAAAAATTTCTTTGGTTAGCAAAACACAGCCTTTAAATCTTCTTCAAGTGCTGAAAGGCCGTGTTGACGACACCTGATATTTTTTTTAAAATGGCGAGAAAAAATGACATATAAAAGAAAGAAAAAATGGTCATAGTCTGTATATGGTTTAGGAGAGTTAATTTTTATTTTTAATTTTTAGGATCATCATGAGTTCTCCACAAAGAAGTGGCCAGAAAAGGGCAAGGGACGAAACGCCTCCTATGTTCATGATCCGAGATAAGACCCCGAGCAGTCTCTGTAATTGGTGGACTAGTTTTGCTACCTGGGAATGAAATTAAATTTTTAAACACCTCAAATTCCTTACAGACATCATGGGAATTGAGCCTAACAGGGATCTGATTGAAGCTTTGGTGGGTTTTTGGGACCCAACAAACAATGTCTTCAGGTTCAAAAATTGTGAAATGACACCCACATTAGAATTAGGTGGGTTCACGGGATTCGGGAGAGACCTTCATAGGAAAAAGCCTTCCGCTCCAAGGAAAGTGGGTGTGAACAACTTTTTGAAGAAATTATGCCTTCGTCGAACCCCAATGGTTTGCTTAAACGAAGGCTGGGTTCCATTGGAATGCCTCTATGACAGGTTTGGGGACGAGAAAGGATTTGAGAAATTCTCAATCACAGAATTCGTCAACCAGCTAAGTTACGACGCTTGGAGGGAGTTGAGAATCTTTGCATTCATGATTTCGTTTCTAGGGACCATGGTCTTTCCAAAGTGTGATGGGCGCATCAGAATTCGATTATCGACAGTAGTCTCATACTTACATAGTAGCGAAGAACATGCAATTCTTCCTATGATTTTGGGAGACATTTTTCGAGCATTGAACCAATGCCAGGAAGGTGGAGATTACTTCGAGGGATGCAACATTTTGCTACAAATGTGGTTCATAGAGCATCTTTATCATCACCCAATAGTGATAAATTTCAATGAAAACTGGCTGAATTACATTCGTTGCCATCCAAGCAGGGCTGCAAGCTGTAATCTTCCAAATGGAGTGAGGGCCTGGCGGGAATTACTTGGTTCACTAGAGGCAAATAAACTCACTTGGAACTATTATTGGTTCCCTTCTGCTAAGGTCATGCATATGTCGACATATCGCCCATTCTACATACTCATAGGTTTCAGGGGTTTCCAGCCATACGCACCATTACGCATCAGCTAGGGAGAGAACAAAAGAGGCCCCTGACTGAGGACATGCGCCCATTCGTATGGGAATTCACAAGAGAGGAGCCCCCAAAGGAATCTTATGCACAAAAGGTTTGGTTTGGTAGTCGATTTTCTGATATAGATGAAATGGTAGGAGACCGGGAACGAGGGGAAGTAAGCCTTACACACCTCGAGTGGTTTCAGAACCAGGCTATACCCGAGTAAAGACCCGAACGGCCCGTAAGGTATGCAGTTGATTGGGAAAAGGAGATAGAGTCCAGAGTTAGGAATGCTAAAAGGGAAGTGGCACGAGAATTCCAATCTCGTATTGACACCTTGCAGGAGTATAAAAGATTACTGGAAGCGGCCATGGACATACAACAGGCTGATTTCGAGCAGGAAAGGGTTAATTGGGTACAAGAGAAGCAAGCACTCCAAGCCCAGATTCAAAAGATGAAGACAACTGCAAAAAAGTCAAAAAGGAGCCAGGCTAATGAAGAACTCATAAACAGTCTGGAAAAGAAAGCCCTCGAATGTCAAGAGGACTTGGAAAAATCGGAAGCCACTCTGACGAGGATCCGAGCCAGATGGACAAGGGGGCAGAGCAGCGGGCACTTCATATGCAGCAAATAAAGAGAGATTACGAGGGGACCATCCGCATCTTGAGAGAAAGAATAGTCACTCTCGAAGATAAGGTGGTCAGGCAAGCCAGAGATTTCAAAACAGAGAGGAAATGTTGTTATGACCTAATGACACAGATGGAGGAACAAATGAACGAGTTTCAAGATCAACTCCTCCATAACTCTCGAATGCTGGAAATGCGAGATCAACAGATAGGACGACTGCTGCAGGAAAAAAATAGGATTGGAGAAGGGATCAGAAACATTGCACATTACATTACGGCAAAATGCCGAGTGTGCGAGGACATGACCCGTACCACCTTTTTTGCGGCCGTAATGACTTTCGTCAAGGAAATAATGAACGATCTAGAGAAACTGCAAAGGGATCTAGCACCAAGGCCCACAGCCCGGACGAAGGATTCTTCGCGACCCTCGGGAAATTTCAAATCATTGATGTATTCTTGATTCTAGTACTTAGTCTGTACTGTTTTGGTTTATAAGTCTATTGGTCAGTCCTTTTCAAGTTTGCTTTGTTATCTTTCCAAAAGTTTGTACATTTGGTGTTGTGTCGTAATAAAAGCAGTTGTTTGTGTGGAAAATATTTTACTACATACTTTACACCGGCCAGAACTACGCTCTGTCTGATTCATGCGGGGTCATGATACGTAGGCAATCCACATAAGATTCGACCAAAATTTAAAACAAGGAAAAGAAAAAGAAAGAAAATGAAAGTGAATAAAAGAAATTTGAGAGGCGCTAAAAGAGGGGCACAACTATTAAAAGCCGGAATGACGCATGCAATCGAAGTGAATGTCATGATAGAAATGGTTAAACTGCCTAGGTGCATTGCATCCCAACATGCGATTAACTTTTTTTTTAAAACTCTAAAAAACTAACAAGTTTGTTGTTCTTCCAGAAATTTCAATCAGTTAGTTTACTTAGAGCGTACTGGCACAACACCACCATCAGACCAGATCAAAGGGACCGATACCGGTAATAATGTCTAAATTGAGGTAGAAGAGGTAGACGTACAAGCAATGAAAGATGAGGTGTACAAATTGAAACAACAGATGGCTGAGATGTACCAAGCTTGGACAAGTGGTTAGCCAGCACCACCCTATCCTGCTAACCTCACATTTCTCCCGACACCCGCCTAACTCCGGAACAGCTTGTTTCGGACTCATCACTCAACTTTCCTACATATCAACAGCACCAGACAACTGCCTCCCGGACACCCCAAATGCCAAAAAAAACCCATACCCTCCACCACCAATCATCCCCGTTTTCGTGGCACCTCCACCGGCCACACTCCACAGGTCTTCCAGCAAGCCTGTGTTCCAAACTCAGGGTCATCAGTATTATCCTCTTGAACCCACCTTTAAAGCACCCGAACCTTACCCGTTCCCTCTTCAGCTTGACAACCCGGCAATGCCCGAAAAGCAAAATAAGAATCCAGAGCAGGAAGAAATGGTTCGGAAAGTAAAGAGCCTGGAGCAATCTTTCTGGAATATGCAGGGTTTGGGTGGCCAAGTCAGCGTGGAATATAAGGATTTAAGTTTGTTTCCAGATGTTCAGCTGCCAGCCAGGTTCAAGATGCCTAAGTTCGATCTATATGACGGGCATGGTGATCCAGTGGCACATTTGCGAGAATTTTGCAGTAAGATAAGAGGGGTGGGCGAAAAAGATGAGTTGCTGATGGCGTACTTCAGCCAGAGTTTGAGCGGGTCTGCGTTGGAGTGGTACACACGCTAAGACCATGGTAGATGGAACACCTGAGATGACTTGGCACAAGCATTCGCCGGCCACTTCGAGTACAATCTGCAAATCATTCCAGATCGTTTGTCATTGATAAAATTGGAGAAGAAACCTGGGGAGAGTTTCAGGGAGTATGGGTTCCGTTGGAGAGAACAGGCCGCGAGGGTCGATCCCCCAATGAAGGAAGGAGAGATGGTCGATTACTTTCTGTAAGCTTTGGAGCCAACTTACTTTGGTCACTTGGTGACGGCGATTGGCAAATCATTCAATGAGGTTGTGAAAATGGGCGGTATGATCGAAGAGGGACTCAAGTCTAATAAAATAATGAGTTACTCGGCAATCAAAGCCACCACTCAGGCTATCCAGAGTGGCACTGGAGGTGCGCTTGGGAAGGAAAGGAAAGAAGACGTCACAACAGTTGAGTCCAGAGTTTGGTTCGGACCCAGAGGCCCTTCACCCTACTATAACCGACCCCAACCCCACCAACAAAATTACTCCCATACTCCATATAGCCACCCACAACATTATTACCCACTGCCAGATCCTCATTTTTCCGTCCACCACGCTCAGACATATGTTCAACCTCCCGTCCACGCACCATGGAGCGCACCGGCCCCATAAATTAACTACCCACCTCCAAGAGCATACAAAAATCCTCCTAGTCTAGGTTTCCGTCCTAACCAAAGCTTCAGGAATGACAGGACGCAGAAGCCACAGACGTTCACTCAATTGGGAGAGCCTTACACCAGTCTGTTCCACCTACTGAGGCAGCTGGGATTGTTGAATCCGGTTGAGGCTAAGTTGCCAAATCCCCCTCCGAGAAATCTTGACCACTCGGTGAATTGTGAGTACTGCTCAGGAGCCCCAGGTCATGACACGGAGAAATTCTGGAAGTTAAAAACATCCATTCAGGAGCTTATCGACACTCGTCGAATTGAGGTGCAAACCTGGGAAGGACCCAACATCAACCAGAACCCACTCCCGGCCCATCACAATACCAATATGATCGAGTTGGTACAGACAGAAGGAGAGTCTAAAAAACCCTCTCAAACCGTAATGATGATCAGGTCAAGTGAAAGCAGGCAGGCAAATGGGCCGATTAACGATAAGCCATTAATCAATGAGAAGGAGGTGCACAGTAAACTAGTGATGGTGAAGGAGTACTTAAGCAAAGTATTAGTAAAACGAGGAGAGGCAAAGGTGGTTGTGCCGGGAGCAACAAACAAACCCATCCTGATTGTAGAAGGTGCTCTCATAGATCCCGTCATCATCAAGCTAACAGTTCAGTTGCCGATGGTTGACAACAAAGCCATCCCATGGAACTACAACCAGGTAATGGTGACCTATAAGGGAAAAGAGGTCAAAAAGGAAGTTTGTGAGGCCTAGGGGTTAACCCGCTCAGGAAGATGTTTCGCTCCCGCAGAATTAAGAAAGGCCAACCCAGCAACAGTAAAGAAACCTGTGACCAAAGAAGAAGCAGAAGAGTTTTTAAAGAAAATGAAGTTGTATGATTATTCCATCATAGAGCAGCTCAAGAAACGCCAACTCAAATCTCTTTACTATCATTGCTAATCCATTCTGATGAACATCGGCAGGCCTTGATGAAAATCCTGAATGAGGCCCATGTACCTGATAAGATCTCCGTCAATCACCTGGAAAAGATCACAAACAGGATATTCGAGGTAAACAGGGTTACCTTCGCTGATGATGAGCTACCTAAAGAAGGCACCGAACACAACAGAGCCCTCTATCTTATGGTAAAATGCGAGGAATCTGTGGTTACCCGGGTTGTGATTGACAACGGATCCAGTGCAAACATCTGTCCTCTCTTTACATTGGAAAAACTAAAAGTAGATGTCAATAGGGTACGCAAGAACAGCGTTTGTGTTCGGGGGTTCGACGAAGGGGGTAAAGAATCGGTCGGTGATATAGTGTTGGAGTTGACGATCGGGCCTGTGGAATTTACCATGGAATTCCAAGTGTTGGATACGGTAGTCTCCTACAACCTTCTGTTAGGACGAACTTGGATTCATACTGCAAAGGCGGTTCCGTGTACCCTGCACCAAATGGTCAAGTTTGAGTGGGACCGGCAAGAGATCGTGGTCCATGGTGAAGACAATCTACACTCCCAGCACGACACCGTTATGCCCTTTATTGAAGTAAAGGATGGCGTCGGGCCATGGGTATACCAAGTTTGTGATGCAGTATCGGTCGAGAAAATTTCGGAGGGGGAATACATTCCAAATACCAAGATAACCTCCGCATATGTCATGGTAGCCTGTGAAATGTGGGAAACGGCTTTGTGCCCGATAAAGGTTTGGGTGCATCTCTGCAAGGTATCGTACAGCTAGTGTCCTTACCGAAAAATGTGGGAACCTTCGGTTTGGGGTTTAAACCTATAGCGGCAGACATCCGACGAGCTAGGAAGATGAAGCAGAAGGTATGGGTCCTTCCAAAGCTATTCCCGCGCCTCTCCAGATCTTTTATCAAGTCTGGAACAAGAAGACGTCCAGCAACGATGATTTCTGGTCCTATGGTCAAACTTGATGAGGAGTTGTTAAAAAGGTTCGAGAATCTGTTCACTGATGTGAACATGATAGAAGATGGAGAAGGTCCTAGTCACGCTGAAGTGCAATTTGTAGGGCCAAGGACAAAACTAAATAATTGGAAGGCTACTCCTCTCCCCACCCGAAAGGAGTCTTGGTAGTTTGCTTTGATTTTCCTTCAAAGTTTGTTTGGTATTATTTCAGAGTTGTAATCCAGTTTTATTTTTCAAGTTTGTTTTTTGAAGTGTGCAAACCTGGTATCTTGTACTTTTTCAATGAATGAAATTTCTATTCCCCATTAATTCTGATATTTTATTTTTATTTTTCCTTTTCCTTTTCAATACAGTTTTCTTTCCACTGATATTAATGATATGGAATGCATGAGGAATCCTCAACCCAGTCTAGAAAATCAATTTGGTTCCGAAACAATAGTGCAAGAAATAAGAAATGATGAGAATGAACCAGAATACGACGAAGATGAAGCCTTCGAAGACATCAGTAAAGAACTGAGTCACTTTGAAGAAAAGCCCAAACCCAATCTAAATGATACGGAAGTCATCAATCTAGGAGACGTACATAACCTCATAGACACCAAAATAAGCGTCTATCTCAAAACGGGCATTAGGGAAGAATTAATCAAAGCACTTATTGAGTTTAAAGATGTTTTTGCATGGTCATACGATGACATGTCGGGTCTAAGCATTGATTTAGTGGTTCATCAATTACCCACTGATTCGGCATTTCCTCCTGTCAAACAAAAATTGAGAAAATTCAAAACGGATATGAGTGTGAAGATTAAGGAAGAAATAAATAAGCAATTAGACACAAAGGTTATTCAGGTCACTCGATATCCAGAATGGTTGGCCAACATTGTGCCGGTGCCGAAAAAGGACGGGAAGATTAGAGTATGCGTTGACTATCACAATCTCAACAAAGCAAACCCAAAGGATAACTTCCCACTACCCAATATCCACATCTTAATTGACAACTGTGTAAAGCAAGAGATTGGGTCTTTCGTGGATTGCTATGCTGGGTATCATCAGATTCTGATGGATGAGGGAGATGCAGAGAAGATGACTTTTATCACGTCGTGGGGAACTTATTGCTACCGGGTGATGCCGTTTGGTTTTAAGAACGCTGGGGAAAATTACATGAGGGCAATGACTACTGTGTTTCATGATATGATACACAAAGAAATTGAGGTATACGTTGATGACGTGATCATAAAATCAAAACATCAGGCCGATCACGTCATGGATTTGAGGAAGTTCTTCCATAGGCTTTGTAGATACGACCTCAAGCTTAACCCTGCTAAGTGCATATTCGGTGTTCCACCAGGAAAACTATTGGGATTCATAGTCAGTTGGCAAGGCATTGAGTTGGAACCATCAAAAATCAAGGCCATCCAAGAATTGTCGCCTCCGAAAAACAAGACTAAAGTGATGAGTCTTCTGGGAAGGTTGAACTACATCAGCAGGTTTATTGTTCAGCTCACATCGACGTGTGAGCCTATTTTCAGGCTGTTGAAGAAGGACGCTGCAGTCAAATGGACTGAAGAGTGCCAAGAGGCGTTTGATAAGATAAAGGAGTATTTGTCAAATCCACCTGTGTTGGTTCCACCTGAACAAGGGAGACCTCTGATTCTTTATCTAACAGTTTTGGAAAACTCATTTGGCTGTGTACTGGGGCAGCATGACATCACCGGAAGGAAAGAACAGGCCATCAATTATCTCAGTAAGAAGTTCACAGCTTATGAGGTTAAGTACACTCACCTTGAGAGGACATGTTGTGCGCTAACTTGGGTAGCACAGAAGCTAAAGCATTATCTGTCATCTTATACTACTTACCTCATTTCACGCTTGGATCCATTAAAGTATATTTTTCAAAAGCCTATGCCCACAGGAAGATTGGCGAAGTGGCAAATATTACTCACGGAATTCGACATCGTCTACGTGACGAGGACGACAATGAAAGCCCAAGAATTGGCCGATCACTTGGCCGAGAATCCGATCAATGAAGAATATGAGACATTGAGAATGTATTTTCCTGATGAAGACGTGATGCATATCGATGAGTTGGAATTGATTGAAGAACTAGGATGGAAACTTTTCTTTGATGGAGCTGCAAATATGAAGGGAGTTAGAATAGGAGCAGTGCTTATTTCTGAAACAGGGCATCATTATCCTGTTACGGCTCAGCTTCGATTTTATTGTACCAACAAAATGGCTGAATATGAAGCATGGATTTTGGGGTTATGGTTAGCTGCGGACATGGATGTCCAGGACGTTCTGGTCTTGGTACATCAGATTCAAGGAGAATGGGAAACACGGGATTTGAAACTCATACCGTATAGACAATGTTTGCATGATCTATGTCAACAATTTTGATCAGTGGAGTTTAGGCACATCCCAAGAGTTCATAATGAGGTTGCCGATGCTTTGGCCACCTTAGCATCAACGTTGCACCATCCAGATAAAATTTATGTGGATCCGATGCATATTCAGGTTCGTGATTAGCATGCTTATTGTAACATGATAGAGGAAGAACTGAATGGCGAACCATGGTTCCACGATGTCAAAGAGTACCTCAGGATGGGGATATACATGCTGCAGGCCACCAGAGATCAAAGGAGAGCCATTCGATGGTTGGCAAATGGATTTTTCCTCAGTGGAGGAGTGCTGTACAAAAGAACACCGGACTTAGGATTGCTAAGATACATAGATGCTAGTCAGGCCACGACAGTTATGGCAGAGGTGCATTCCAGAGTTTGTGGATCACATATGTGCGGGTATGTGTTGGGAAAGAAGATTCTTCGAGCAGGGTATTATTGGCTCACCATGGAGCGAGATTGTATCAGTTTCGTGCGTAAGTGTCATCAGTGTAGATACACGGAGATTTGATTCATTCCCCGCCGACAGAATTACACACAATGTCAGCACCATGGCCCTTTGTTGCATGCGGCATGGATGTCATTGGACCTATCGAGCCGGCAGCTTCCAACGGTCATAGGTTCATTATGGTAGCCATCGACTATTTCACCAAGTGGGTTGAAGCTAAAACTTTCAAATCAGTAACCAAGTAAGTAGTGGTGGATTTTGTTCATTCCCATATCATCTGTAGATTTGGGATCCCAAAGGTGATCATCACGGATAATGGTGCTAATCTTAACAGCAATTTGATGAAAGAAGTATGTCAACAGTTTAAGATTACACACCATAATTCCACCCCATATCATCCCAAAGCGAATGGAGCAGTTGAGGCAGCCAACAAGAATATAAAGAAGATATTGAGGAAAATGGTAGAAGGGTCTACACAATGGCATGAAAAGTTACCATTTGCATTGTTGGGTTATCGCACTACTGTTCGTACTTACGTAGGTGCAACTCCTTATTTTTTGGTATACGGAACTGAAGTAGTGATGTCGGCAGAAGTCAAAATTCCGTCTCTTCGAATTGTTGCTGAGGCTGAGATTGATGATGATGAGTGGGTCAAAACCCGCTTGGAGCAGTTGAGCTTAATTGATGAAAAAAGATTGACAGTGGTGTGTCATGGCCAATTGTATCAAAAGAGGATGGCAAGAGCATACAATAAGAAGGTGCGTCCCAGGAAGTTTGAAGTGGGGAAACAAGTGTTGAAACGAATCATTCCACATCAGGACGAAGCAAAGGGCAAGTTCGCCCCGAATTGGCAAGGGCCTTTTATTGTGACCAGAGTGTTGTCCAATGGCGCTTTATGTTTGACAGCTATTGAAGGAAGATGTATAGACATGGCTATCAATTCTGGCACAGTCAAGAGATATTATTTATGATTTCTTTGGTTGTAATTGTTATTTGTTTGTATTTGGCATTGTATCGGAGAATGTAATGACGGAGGTAATTTTTTCTACTATCCAAACACTTTAACCTTTGTTTCTCCTTTTTGAGCCTTATTTATTCTTTCATACCCCTCTTTTGGGATCAGTAATGAAATTGAAAAATAAAAAAAAAGAGAGAAAAGAAAATAATAACAAAAAACAAAAGAAAAGTCACAAGAAAACAAAAGAATTGGATGAACTACGTTTGACCTGATTCCTCAAAGAGATACGTAGGCAGCTTCACGTCTCGGTCATACTGAAATAAAAATCAGAAGATCCCCAAGCAAGGAAAACTGGGGCAGAAGTTGTGTTTGTAATTTTGGGAAAGAAATTTGATTCCAAGAGTTGTAATTTTTACCCGTCAAAATTGTTTCGAGCTTTTTGATACCATTTTCTTTTAACCATCCACAAGAACCCATATTGATGTCCAAAGAAAGACCTACCAATCAGTCTCCGAGAAGTGCCAAGTCAAGCAAATGGAAGCAAGGACAATAACACTCTGATCCCCAGCAGAAAAGTAATAAAAATGAGAGTCTTATCGGTGAAAATCTTCACAGCCACTATAAGGCGACATAAGTTGAGAGAAATAATGAGAGAGTCTTATTGGTGAAAACCTTCACAGGCACCATAAGACGATAAAAATTGAGAGAAATGAAATGAGAGAGTCTTATCGGTGAAAACCTTCACAGGCACCATAAGGCGACGGGAGTTGAGAGAAATGAGAGAGCCTTATTAGTGAAAACCCCTCGAAGGGCACTATGAGGCGATAAGGAGATAAAAAGAGGACAAACGAGATAAGTTTGACGGAAAGGATCCGTCGAGGCATCAAGCAGGATGAAGATGTTGATTCGAAAAAAAGGGTTGGGTTGTAGAACCTTTGAAATGCAAGGCAAGGCCATCAGAAAATTGATAGACTGGGTTGATTAATCTGAAATGCATGACATGATCATTGGGATCGGTTATACCATTCAGATAAGTTCTCTTCTTTCTCTTCTCCTCAAACATTTGTTCAGAAAGATTTTTCTTTTATCTTTCTATCTTTTGAAGTCATCATTTTTCATTTCTTTTGGTTAAGATTTTCTATAGTAATTTGTTTTGACAAATGAGAAGGATTTTCAAAGCTTACTACCCGTTTCCAATATGGTGCACGGCGAAATATGGATAGGACAGGCCGAAGATAATGTGATGGGATGTAAAAGACGTTGTTGGAAGATCAAATGATGGATTGGTATAAGATTTCATGGAAAGTATGGAGTGAAAGTGGAAAACAACAGTTGAGAAGTTTGTAATTAAGGAATCATCAAGAAGGTCGGAAGTTATCGGCCAAGTTTCAAGATGGTCGGACAACACAAAGCATGAAAAGGGGAAAAGGAAAGCCATCCCCATCAGGAGTATGACAATCACACACCACACTTTAAACTAAAAGTTTTCTTTGATTCGAAACAGGGGCAGGAAATATTATTGATGGCGGAAAGACATGCTACAAGGAAGATTATCAAACTGGGGCAGAAAATTTTCTTTCATTTTGAAAATTTTCTTGAAGTTGGGTACCCATCTGAAGAACAGGGAAATCAATTCAGGTTTTAAGGGGGAACAAGACAAAATAAGTTTCGAAGAAGTTAGTTTTCGAAGGAGGTTAACACAAGTTTTAAGAAAAGCAGTTTTGAAGGAAGGCAACACAGTTTTAAGGAAAGCGGTTTTGAAGGAAGATAATTCACAGTTTTGAAGGAAGATATGTCAAGTTTCAAAGGGAAATGGTGCAAGAGGCAAGAAAAACAATGTCAATAGAATACAGTTGTTTTTGAAGTCGGGAGCCCGGCCGAAGAATGGAGGCATTACATTTTAAGTTTGTTGAGGTCAGGAGCCCCCCTGGAGAACAGAGGCGTTATCATTTTAAGTTGTTGAAGTTAGGAGCCCGCCTGGAGAACGGAGGCGTTATCATTTTAAGTTGTTGAAGTCAGGAGCCCACCTAGAGAACGGAGGCGTTATCATTTTTAGTTGTTGTTGAGGTCAGGAGCCCTCCTGGAGAACGGAGGTGTTATCACTATAAGTTGTTATTGAAGTCAGGAGCCCGCCTGGAGAATGGAGGCGTTGTCATTTTAAGTTGTTATTGAAGTCAGGATCCCGCCCGAAGAACGGAGGAGTTATCATTTTAAGTTGTCATTGAGGTCAGGAGCCCGCCTGGAGAACGGAGGCGTTATCATTTTAAGTTGTTATTGAAGTCAGGTGCCCGCCTAGGGAATGGAGGCGTTATCTTTTTAAGTTGTTGTTGAGGTCAGGAGCCCGCCTGGAGAATGGAGGCGTTATCATTTTAAGTTGTTGTTGAAGTCGGGAGCCCGCCTGAAGAACGGAAGCGTTATCATTTTAAGTTGTTATTAAAGTCATGAGCCCGCCTGGAGAACGGAGGCGTTATCATTTTATGTTGTTGTTGAAGGCGGGAGCCCGCCCGAAGAATAGAGGAGTTATCATTTTAAGTTGTTATTGAAGTCAGGAGCCCGCCTGGAGAACGGAGGCATTGTCATTTCAAGTTGTTATTGAAGTCAGGAGCCCGCCTGGAGAACAAAGGCGTTGTCATTTTAAGTTGTTATTGAAGTCAGGAGTCCGCCTGGAGAATGGAGGTGTTATTTTTTAAGTTGTAGTTGAAGTCGGGAGCCTGCCCGAAGAACAGAGGTGTTACATTTTTAGTTGTTGAAGTCAAGAGCCCGCCTGGAGAATAGAGGATTACAACAAAAATCAGAGGAATAAATTCAAGTTCAGAAATCAGAATGAGGCAACAACGGTCAGAAGAAGGCAGTTCAATTTTCAAAGGTAAAATAGTTTGCATCTCACAAGAAGGAAAGAATAGTTCGAGATTGAGGAAGCGAAGGCTACAAGTCAAGTCAGAAATAAAGAAACATGAGAGGAAACGAAATCAACAAGACAGCAAGGCAACAACAGACACAAGAGCAAATATGAAGATCTAGATAAGATTTTGTAATTCATAAACTATAGTTTAGTCTAGTTTCTTATTTTTGTTTAGCCTGGAGGTCAGTAAGCAGTAGCAGCGGCAGCAACAGCAGTAACAGTAAAACCACAGCTCATGGTAGTCCCAGCTACCAAAACTTCCCGAACTACATTGACCTGATTCCTTTTTAGCCAAGGATATGTAGGACAACTTTTGAAGCAAAGTTTCGGTCAAATCTCTTCAAAATACTTCACACGGAGTATTCAAATGGGCAAAAATCGTTCGTATCCGCTCACTTTGTCTTTGCACGAAAACTCTTCGTATTTACGGGCAAAGAGGGGCAGCTGTGAGCACGTGATTTTTGCCCCACACGAACTACTCCCAAAGAAATCAAAACAAAAATTGTCTGTTTTATTGTGTGCATTTCCGTGGTATTTTATGTCATTATTGGCCTGTGTCCGTACATGTTTATGTGTTTAAATAAATGAAAAATATAAAAATATGTTGCATTTACATTTAGGATTAATTAAGTAAGTGGCTGTTTACAAAAATGAAAAGAAATTAAAAACATATTTACTTTGCATTTTTAGCATTTAGTATCAAATTGTGTGATTTTATTTTAAATTGGTAGGTAATTATGTGTGATAATCATTATTAAGAGTTAAATAGTATTTATTTAAGTTAATTTGGCTTTATTAATTTATGTTAGGGTGTTGGTTTTAAAATTTAGGAAGAAAAATGAAAGAAAAGAATAAGAATAAGGAGAAATTCGGACTGGGCCATCCTAAATTTGACCAAATCCAGCCTAATATCACGCCCTATACCCGGTCCAACAGACCCTTCGCCCAGGCCAGTTGAAACGACATAGTATGACGGTGAAACTACGTAGTTTCAATGGCAAAAGATCACAGCTGTCCATCTGATCACAATCCAACGGCTCAAAACCCTCCTTCCCCACCCGGACCAGCCCCGACCCGTTCCACCCAAAGACCAACCCGGTCTAGAGGGGACCTAAACGACGCCGTTCCATTTAGTGGATTGATCCAAGCCATCGATCTTAATTGATCTAACGGCTAGGATTAAATATCCCACATGGTATATAAGTTCATACCTTACCCTGCCCCTCCAAGCCAACCCCTCCCCTTACCCTCTTCGTCTCTGAGCCCTTAGAGACCAAAAGTCCCTCCGCCTTACTCCGCCGCCCTCCGCCCACCAGAAATTGCCTCACGGCGGTTCCAGTGGTCCAAACAGCCCCAAAATTACACCATAGCTTCCCCTCAACCTCCCCATTCCAGTCCTTCAAACAACTTCTCTCGAATCCCAGCCAGTCTTTTCGAATATTAGATCGAAAGGTCGACCTTGAACCCTAGTTCACCCAAACGCCTCAAGTTTTACACCATAGCTCCCTCACGACCTCCTTTGTCCAAATCCAAGTTGTTTCCCCTCGAATCCCAAACCCCCTCCTCGAATATCAATTTTAAGCCAAGAACCCTAGCGCCGCCACAAGATTTCATGGTGGCGGCGCCACCTCAAAACCGGCTCAAACTAACACCCTTGAACCACCAGTACCTCCTCTTCCCAAATCTGTAACCCTTCACCCTCGAATACCCTTCCAATTCCTCGAATTTTAAATCGAAGGGTCCAAGTCTCAAAAGACAAAGTCCTAATTAGGGTTCCAGTTCATTGAGATGAACTGATTTCTATCACCCAATAAGGGCTTTCACTTGTTCTTAACAGAGAACAAGTGATTGACCTTATTGGGTGATTTAAATCAAACAAGTCAGCCTCCAGGTCGATGAGAAACAATAAGTTCTTCTTTATCTTTTATCTATGTTTGTTTATAAGGTTCCTCTTTCCCCATTTTTCTTTTTTCTCTTCGCTAGTTGATTTTAGTGAAATTCAACCAGTTTTCTGTTGAAAATTATCTTCAGTGACTGTTTGATCTCGAATTGGTTGTTGAATTCGCTTAGTTAATTGTGTTATTTTCAGCATCTTTCTGTTTCTTTTATCAAGTTTCTTCTTTTCCTGCTTCTTTTCTATAATTGAAAGTTTGAGATATAAATTAGGTTTTAGTTGAACTGATTAATTGTGTTTGATATTAGTTCCTAGCCTTGTGAATATTGTTATCCAATCTTAGTAATAGCTGTATATTTTGAACCCCAAATGTGGTTTGATGTCTGATTGTGTTAAATAATTTTAGATTTGAATTAGTTAAAGAACTGTTTGGACTGGAATTAGTCATTTGGACTCTTTCAATTTGAGCCAAATGGACCTCAGATTCTGCCTGAACCTTTGAGGTTCAGGAGAGAACAGTCCAGGGGTGTTAAGGACCCTGATTGATTATCCATTGGGTCAAATCGACCCATATTTTTGGTCTGTTCTCAGAATTAGTTTGAGGGAATAATCCACCAAGGTGTAAGGAATTTCAGGGGTAATTCACATAGTGTTCAGGGGTAAATTGGGGATTTAAAATAGTTAAAGTCTGTTAATGGACTGAATTGAGATATTCCTAAGTGGATTGAAAAAGTTAAAAAGACAACTAGTAGTGGAGACAACACTTGCTGGTTTTAAGGGCTGATAGAGAATAGTTAATTGAATTTGGTGCTTAAAATCAGGAGGAAAAAGAGTTTGAGAGGATATAAATAAAGGGATACATTCTGAAAAAAGGGGACTCACACACACACTGAAAGACACACAGACACAGGGATCCATATAGGGACAGACTGAGAGAGATTTTTTTTATGGAGAGTTGAAAAGGTAGTTTTGGAGAGCCTGGAGAGTTAAAAGAGAAAGGTTATTGTTCCATTGCCTCTTCTCGGATCATTTCTGGTTGTTTGCATTTCAGCTCCTGGGTTCAAACTTGAGTTTTGGTATTGTTTTGGGGTTGTTCTATTGACCCTGTTTGGTTTTCAAACTTTTCAGGGCTTTGAATTTGATTTGAATTGCTGCTATGGACTGTTATTTGATTGTTGAAGAAGTCTTGTAGTTCCTGGATCAAATTGTGATTGCATTTGAGTGTGTTCAAGTAACTTGTGGTTGATTTCCTGGGTGTTGCTTGATTTTAAATATGTCCTGGTGTGCTGAATTCATTCTGGGTTGTATTTCAAACCTCTGCTTGTCACCACTACTGACTCTTTCTTCTTATATTTCCATTATCCAGGTACATGTCTCAAACTACCTCGATGTAGATGTGAAAAAATGGAAATGAAATAAAGCATGATCATATTCTCTGCTTCAGGATGTGTTCATTCGAATGATGTATATCAACAGTTAGATATATGTTAGCTTAGTCGTATGTTGTTTGATATAATTTAGTGTTGATTTGTAATAACATGAATTTGGAACTATAGGACCATTTCAGACTGTACTGGACTGCTAAAATTGAGTTAGAATTTATTTATTAGGAATAGCAGCTTAGTGTAGTGCAACTTAAATTCATGTGATAATTGTTCATTACAATTTGAAATTGACTTCGAAATCAGAATGTAGATCACGATAATTTTAGAATCAGGTCTAATAAATGATTTAGCAAGTGCATCATTTTAGTTTTGACACCAATTTTGAACTTAAGATTAGGGAATATCAATAGCTCCACTCAGTTGGTAATTACTTTGCTCTCACCGTTGTCACCTGGAATTTGTAGTAATATACTTAGTTAAACACAATCTGAGCGCGGAACTGAATTCAGAACGAGTAGTATCTTGTTAAGTTGAGTGAATGTACATTATTTTCACTTGTTACAAATTGATGAATACATCTGGAATAATTTGAATAGATTTCAGTGAGTATTTGGTTTAGTTAAATTGAGGTTTGGGTTTGGTTTAACGAACAAAGATTGATAGCCTATCTTTAGGCGATTCGTGCCTCAGTGCTTTAGCAAACGGCCCAGGTCCTGTCTTAATTATGTATTCGTTTGGACCAGGACCCAGGCCTGTGACTGGCCTGCCCTTTGTGCATACTCGAATTTTGATTTTTTTTGGGGGTTGTGTTCAAGGCCCAAGCTGGTTGAAGATCTGAATTTGTATGAATTCATAGACCCAAATATAATAGTTCTTAAATAATGTTAATTAATTAGGATTTGGCCTTTTATATATGATAATTTCTTAGTACCTTTTCTTTTATTTTTTAGAGACAAACAAAAGTAGAAAATGGTAGTTTGCTTTAGGATGGGCCTTTAAAATAATAAATGAGATGAGCCTCACTAAACAAAACACATATATTACGGGGCCCTCGTTAAGTGTATATATTAAAATACCTATAATTCGGGATGGGCCGTTTAGCGAATTTCGCAGCTTTCCCCAAAAATAATAACGCATTAGTCTCTTTAGGCGCGTATTTTAATAACATTACCTCCCTAAACTCGGGTGCGCATTTATGTGATCCAAATCCAAATCTCAATGATGTTGAAATATGTCAAAACCACGGGTGCATTTATGTGATGTGGTTCAAGACGTATTTTAATGATGTTGCAATTCTCTTTTAAAATAATAATAATAAAAGTGGTAAAAAGTTAAAATTTGCACATAGGTTCAACAGGTATTAAAATCAGATAAATAAGCCGAAAATAACAGTTGAGCGATCGTGCTAGAACCACGGAACTCGGGAATGCCTAACACCTTCTCCCAGGTTAACAGAATTCCTTATCCAAATTTCTGGTTCACAGACTGTAATACGGAGTCAAATTTTTTCTCGATTCGGGATTCAAACCGGTGACTTGGGATACCATAAATCTCCCAAGTGGCGACTCTGAATCTCTTAATAAACGAGTCCCGTTTCGATTGTCCTTTAATTGGAAAAACTCCCTTTATTATACCCTTCCCGGGGTGTAGTAGGAAAAAGGAGGTGTGACACCCAGTCCAAGCCCAAATACCCAATACCCAGTCCAGCCCTGTCCTAAATAAAACGTCGTCGTTTTGGGTCATATTAGATCCTGGCCGTCGAGGATACTAGATCCAACGGTCAGGAACTAGGTTACACTTAATATATATGTCGGATAAGCCCCCCTACCCCTCAATTGTATCTCATTCCCTCCCTGTAAACGCCGGCGTATCACCTCCACCTCACTGTCGTCCTCCGCCGTCCTCCGAAAATTGTCTCCTCCGGTGGCGATCTTCCAAACCTAGCCAAATTTACACCCCTGGACCTCCTTAACCTCCCTATGACGATTCTAACATTATTTTCCTCAAATATCAACCCATCGTCTCGAATTTCAGATCTAAACTCTGGCCAAAAACCTTACTTTCTCCAAACCTTGCCAAATTTTCACCACAGACTCCTCCCTCCCTCCTCTTTCCATATCCATGCTTGAAATCCTTCAAATCCTAACTGAAATCCTCAAATATATCAAACCTTAGGTGCCGCTACCATCGTGCACGGCGGCGCCGTCACCCAAAACCTACCAAATTCACACCCTACACTCCCCTCAAACTCCTTTACCTAAACCCCTAAACCATTTTTCCCAAATCCAATCGGAACTCGTAAAATCTTAGATCTAAGGTTTTCAAAGTTCAAACTGTTTTGGAATTTCAAGAACTCGGATAATTTTTTAATTAATGTTATATGTTTTAATAAACATATAACATTATTTAAAAAAATCAATTTCGAAAAATCAATCAAAATTAAGATAAAAAACTAGTGAGTTTTCTATTTTTATTTTTATTCTTGTTTGATGATTCTGGCTCCCTGTTGCATCATTTTGATTCATTTTTTTTTTTTGTTTTTTTTTTCCTATGTTGATTTTTATTTCTATTTGACTCCATTTAGTTTTATTCATGATTGATTCCTGTTATCCATGATTTTATTCATGTTCATTGATTTTGTTTAGCTTTATTCATGGTTTTATTCGTTTTCTTTTATCTTTTTTTGATTAATGATTCTGTTGTCTTTTCTTTTTCTTAATAGTTAATGATTCTGTCTGTTTTCTCTTTTGGTTGATAATTATGATTGGTTAATCCTGTGTTAGTTAGTTTTTCTTTAATTGTGTTTATTCTAGTTCAGTATAATGAGAGTTAGTTAATTCATGACCCAAAGTGTTATTTTTGATTTTTGCTTGTTAATTTTGTTCAATTGATAGTTCAGTAGGAATATGAATTAGGATTAATCTCCAGTCTTGTTTAACATTTGAAAATCCACTCCTAGAGTTTCTGAAACTGTTTGATTATAGCTGTACTAGGTTAGTAATTTCAGTATAAGTTCAGGGGTAGTTTAGGTATTCAGAATTGGATAGGAATGCTGTAGTTAAAGCTAGAATCCTCTAGAATCTTCTAAAATAGGCCTTAGTTCTAATTTCAGAAACTTAGGGCAGTAACTTGAGAAACAAGTCAAAAAATGAAGGTTTAACTATTAAAAACTGAAAATAAAAAGGGGAAAAATGGGTAAATGAAATCTAGAAGCTTCCTCCTGAAATTTGCTTATAAAAGGTAGTCCCCTTTGCCTTCTTTCACAAGTTTAAACCCCTGAAAAAATTCCGAAAGGTTCCAGCTCTGAAAAATCCCCCCCAAAACCCTCCAATTCGAACCTCTAAAAAGTTTGAAAATTCAAAATCCAAAAGCAAACAACTGAAGCTCAATCCCTGTTCTTCACAACAAACAATACTGTTCTATTGTGATTTTAGATCAATTTTAAAGTTCTAGCATCCTACTTCAAATTTTCAGTTCACATAAGGTTCAAAATGTCTTGAATTTCCTAGTTCTGTTCAGTAATTGAAATTAAAGGCTCCTGGATTGATTTCAAGTTGAAACTGGTCTGTTCGAGTCAATTTTGGGTCTGTTTACTGTTTTTTCATGGCTGGGACTCCAAGTTGAAACTGTTGTTGCTCTCCTGTTGTTTAACACTGCTGATTAATCACTACTGCTGCTGACTCCATCTCCTTATTTTGTGTTTAAATTTCTAGGTACACCTCTTGTAGATCTCGAGCATTGAAATTGAAATAAAATGCTACTCGTTGCCCCTTTCCTAATGTCATTACTATGTTAGCTAAATTGACTCTATTATGATTATACTGTATGATTGTATTGGAGATCAACTTGTAAATATTTATGCTGGATTAAATTAGGATGGCTTGTATAACTTGGACTGAACTAGACTGTATGGACTTCCATATTTGTATGACTCTTACCTTAGATCTAGTATAATTCATGTTAGTTATTCACAACATTAGGGTTCATGATTTGTTTAAGTCATTGTTAACTTTCAGTTTCAGGGTACTAAAATCAATTCTATAGGCACTAACAGGCATTGGCTTATGTATAATAACAAGAGCACATTCAATTGATTGAACTAGTTTCGTTGTTATCATTTTGGGATCGTTGCAGTTTATTGATTAAATTCGAATCCCTGATTGAGTAGTAGTAGAATTGGCACCATAGTTAGTGCGAACAGTTAAGAAATGGGTTTTGAAATTGAATAATCGATTTTCCAGCATATTAAATAAGTTCCGAGTTTAGTTGCATTAATTCAATTAGCAAAGCTCCTAAATGTTTGTGACATTTCGTCAGTTTAGATTGAGTAGCAGACTTAGAATTAAATTGATAAGTGTATTGAATTTTGAGTTTCTCCTTTATTTGTTATCTCAGTCGATGAGTTTAATTGTTGGGACTGTTTCAGTGATTTTTGTTTGGGCTAGTTTATAGGCCCACGACTGATAATCTATGCAGTTCAACTTGGGCCTCAACATTGCTGATGGAGGGACTAAGTTACATCCCTATCCATTTTATTTGGGCTCGCCTCAAGGCCCAAGACTGATGGCTGAGTTCAGTCATCTAAGTAGTAATGCTTTCTTTTGTATTCTGTTGGGCCAAGTCCAAAATTCAATATTGAAGACTTGATTTTGTACTAAGACCGGAAGTTTAATTTCATTACATAGGGTCTGGGCCTTCAAGCTAGGCCGCACATTTGAACTAAGAGTCCCTCCGCTTGTTCAAGTATGGGCCTGAGTTTGAGGCCCGGAATCTTCAATTGATAGTTTACTAATAATATTAACTAATTAATTAGGCCCTATTAGAGACAAATTCTATAAAAAATCATAGTTTACTTTAAGATATCCTTAAAATAAATGAGGTGCGCCGTGCCAAATAAAAATGCATAAATTGCGTGGCCCTCTTTAATTGTTTATATTAAAATACTTAGAATTCAGGACGTGCTGTTTAGCGAATTTCACGGCCTCCTGCAAAGTTGATAACACGTTAGTCGCTTTAGGCGCGCTTTTTAATAATTTTAGCTTCCTAAATACGGATGTGCATTTCATGCAACCCAAATCCAAATCCCAAAATGTTGAATAAGAATATGTCGAGAATCCGGGTGCATTTCATGTGACGTGATCTAAAAATACATTTTTAAACGACGTTCACTATCTTAAATTTTTTAATTAAAGCGGTAAATAATCTTTAAAATTGCACTATAGGATAACATGTTTTAAAATCAAATTTTAGCCATTTATAATAATTTAAGCGACCGCGCTAGAACCACGGGATCCGGGGGTGCCTAACACCTTCCCTCGGGTCAACAGAATTCCTTATTCAGAATTTTTGGTTCGCAGACTCCAACTGGAAAGTCAAAGTTTTCCTCGATTTGGGATTCAAGTTAAACCGGTGACTTGGGACACCAAAAACCAATCCTATCCCAAGTGGTGACTCTAAATAATAAATAATCCCATTTCGAATAATGCCACTTAAATTGGAAAAACTCCCTTATACATTTATCCTTCGGGGTAGGTGTGTAAAAAAAGAGGTGTGACAGTTGGTATAATTAGGCTGAGGCTACGCGGCCACACTATTCTTTTGTGCGGTCCGTTGTCAGGCTCTGCGACCACAATATTGTTTTGTGCGGTCCGCGGACATGAGGTTCAGAGACCTAGAAATTTTGGGCTTAAAACTACGCGGACGTGATACTTGCTACGCGGTCTGCAATGGTCACTTCGCGGCCACACTTCCTTTTAGTGCAGTCCGCGGAGCAGAGATTCAGAGAGTGGAGATTCCTAGTATTCTAGTCATGCAGTCCACAGTCCATAATGTATGGACTGAACCAACTCCCTTCGGGGCCGTTGTACACTTCCACGCGGTCCGTGGTCCTCAAGTTTAGAGAAGAAGAAATGTGAAATCCAAGAGCTAGTGCGGCCACAGTCCATTTTGTGCGGCCTACACTGACCCCGTAGGGAAATTTTTGTCAAGTTTTTCTAGCCTAGTATAAATAGAATATTTTGCCATTCTTAGGTCAGTTTTTATATTCCAGTAATAGCTGCACTCGTGAGACTCGGTTTTGTAGCCAATTTTTGGCACTCTCGCTTTAATTTTACGATATATTCTTGTGATTTCTTTATAGTAATTAATTAATATACTTAGTTCTTCATCTATCTATTCATTTTCTCTTTCAAGCATGAGTAGCTAAACCCATTAGCTAGGGTTGTGGCTCAACCCTAGTGTGGGAAATTTATGGGTGTTGCCATCTAGAGTTAGAATGATTATGGGTGTTTGTTATTTGTGTTGATTTTATGTTTTTATTCAGGAATTGGTGGTTGCAAGCACTGATTCAAGCTTTGTGGGTTCGACTCTTCTTGAGAAAGAGAGTTTATAACCCCCAAAATTGACCCATCAAGGAATTGGGATGGGCTCATAAGAAATGATAGTCCCAATTAATGGGTTAAATCTCGAGAGAGTAATCACCCTACTTGAATACTAGTTGCTTGGTCTAATTGGCCTACCCAATTGGTCTCGAGATAGTCAATTGGGCAAAATCACTCTGTCTACCGAGAGGTGTGAGAGTGGGTACAATTGTGCAACGCTTATAGCATAACCCCCAAATATGTCAATCTATCCTTAGTAACATCTACCCGTCAGTTAGCCACCTACGTATTGTCACGACCCTAGTGCCCTTCTTCACATTAGATATAACTAGCAATATTCTCGTAGCATAATTTAGCGTTAATCATTAGTTTTATAATAGTAGTTATAAAACCAAAAAAAACCAAGAATGTTTGAAGCGACATTAGGAGTACAAACACATCTCTAGACTAGACAGAAAATCCAACTCCACTACTAGCTCCCTGAGGAAATCGATCCCGACCTCTATTCGGGTAAAAGCTATTGCGAACGGCTCTTCCTACCTTGGTGTAGCGTCAAGTTGGCAGTGATCAGTGACTTTTGTCGAGTAATTGGGCCATTTCTTCCTGGAGTTGTCGATAATCTTCAGTCCTGTGCCTATGCATGTTGTGAAATTCACATACTAAGTTATGGTTCCTTTGTAAAGGGTCTGATTGTACATGCCTTGGCCACCTAGTGTCTCTATTTTTATTGATGGAGAACACGATGTCTAATACATCGACGTTGAATTTATATTCCGTCAAGCGAGGTGCCTTCATCGGCCTAGTGTATCTATCGACCCGGCTCTGCTGACTAGTCGCCAAGGATTCTGGCCTCGATCTATCCTTCGATTGTTGCGAGGTATGTTGCGCCTTGGGGCGTTTCTTTTTTCTTCAACCTATGGTTGGTATCTTTCCTTATTTGGCTTCAGCTCTTTTGTCAGAAGCCTGTTGGGATATATCGAGCCCAAGGGGGCTCCTAGTTGGTCGTCCTCGACCCTGATTTTCAATTGATATCGGTTGTGAACATCCGACCAGTTCATGGCGAGATATTCAACCAGATTCTGCCTTAACTGCTTCGAAGCCACCGAGCTTTATTCATTCAGACCTTGAGTGAAGGCCTGGACCGCCCAATCATCAGAGACTGGTGGTAGTTCCATTCGTTCCATTTGGAAGCGAGATACAAACTCTTGCAACATCTCATTCTCCCTCTTCTTAATCTTGAAGACGTCAGATTTCCTTGTTGCTACCTTGATGGCACCAGCATGTGCCTTGATAAAAGAATCCGACTGCATGGCTACTGAATCTATCGAGTTCGGGGCTAGGTTGTGATACCACATCATGGCCCTTATAGAGAGCATTTCCCCGAACTTTTTCGGTAGGACGGACTCGATCTTGCCATCCATTAGGTCGTTGCCATTTACTGCACAAGTGTAAGCGGTAACGTGCTCATTGGGGCCCGAGGTCCCATTATACTTTTGAAGGTCTAGCATTCTGAACTAGGTTGTGAGTTCAGGTCTAGGTTGTGATACCACATCATGGCTATTTTAGAGAGTATTTCCTCGAACTTCTTCGGCAGGACGGACTCGATCTCGCCGTCCATTAGGCTGTTGCCCTTTATTGCACAAGTGTAAGTGGTAACGTGCTCATTGGAGTTCGAGATCCCATTATACATTAGAAGGTCTGGCATTCTGAACTTCTTTGGAATGGGTTTCGGGGCCGCTTCCTATGGGAACGACTTCTGTACGAGCTTCTTTGAATCCACATCTTTCAAGATCGGGGGTACTCCTGGTATTTGGTCGACCTTGGAGTTGTAGCTCTCAACCTTCTTACCGTTGGCTTGTATCATTTTCTCGTCTGATTCGATCCTTCTTGTGAGATCCTTGAGCATCATTATGATGGCGGGATCACGTGCCAACTGTAGACATGTAATTTTTGACCCTCCCTAAGATATTTTATATTTTAGCATGTAAATATTCAATTTAGGCCTAATATCGTTATTTCAACTAATTTTGACTCTTTTACTTTATTTTTTTATAAGAAAATAAAAATTACAAAAAAACAGTTTCATTAATGTTTTGTAGTCATTTTTAATCTTGAAAAATACCAAAAATAGTTTTGTTTTAACGGCCAGTCTTATTTTAATAGTTATTTTACTTAAATAGGATTAATTAATAAATGAGATCGTATTTTTAGTCTCGTTACGGAGAAAGAATAAAATTTGGGCTCAAATAACCGATTTTAGGCCTGATTTTTGGACGTAGCCCATAACAACACAAACCCACTACCCACTAAACTAACCCTAATACCCTAAAAACCTAGGCTTTAAAAAGGCATCGGACGTTTTTATGAAGAAGCTAAGGACCTACGGGCTGAAGGACACAAAAATACAAAGACTTTAAACACTCTAGACCTATACACTATCAACAGCAGCGCCGTTCGACCAAGAGACCACCCCACCCCCTGAAACTTCATCTTCTTCAGCCCCCCCAAACACCAAAAGGAGTACACCCAGCGGCAGAATCCCAAAGAGAGCAACCCTCCTCCATTGCCACTCCGTCGGGCCTAGAGAAGAGCAGCGACAGACCCCTCATCTCTTTTAATTCGAAGAGAATGCTCAAAGCCGCCTCCTCCCCCTTCAGAGTCGAACCAGGCAAAGAGGAATTCGCATACTGACACATATACAAAGCCGCCTAGACCACACAATGGGTATAGAGCTAGAATAAACAGACACGAATAGAGCAATCGAAAACAATATAAAAATTACTTCGTCTTCCCCATTCTCGATTTGGTTCTTAGCTTTCTGCAACATGGAGTTAAATTAGTGTTTGGACCTGAATTTGAGTTTGAATCATGTGGAGGTCGCCGTTGAAGGCATCCTGTTCCGAATTCAATGAGGTTTTCGGTTCGAGGTTTCGATTTTGCTTGCGATTTCTTGCTCGACTTTGATGTTGTTGTTTCGTGTGAATTTGGAAGTTAACATTTGAATCAGGCTATTGAACAGGTTTCGTTCCTTCTTTCACTCGATCTTTTGCTTATTGCAATAGAATAACATGATTTGCTTATGAATTTGGTTTGAATGCGGAGTTTATCGTTTGTTTGTTAATGTAGAGTTACTGGAAATATTTTCTATTGTTTAGTTGCTGATCTCCTGTATTTAGTTGTAATTTGGGTCAAATAGATTGGTTTAGATTGTTAAAGAAAAGACTCAGCCTAGAATAAAAGTAATTGTTCCTTCCTTCATTCAATTTCTGACCGAAATGAGTGCAATGTTTAGTATAAACATTGACTAATCTGTTATCATTGTTATGTACAATCTTGTTTCTTGTGCAATTTTTGGAATTTGCCCTCCACATAAATTATTGGAGTATTGTACCTATTTGTGCTGTTTTTTTTTAATGTCAAACTGTAAGATATATTCAAATAGCCAAAAGACAAACAAAAGCCAATAAATTCTTCATAGCAACACAAAAATGGATACCTATTATCACATAGGGATAGAACTTCTTAAAAGGGAAAGATTCATAGCAATAGAATTTTACAATTACACACATATGTCAAAAGCTAAGAAAGGATGAAGGATGGACACGAATATTCACGTTCATATTTCAATTGAGCCACTTTATTGTTGAAGATGCAGTCGTTGATACCTTACTCATTTTCCTCTAGTTTGACCTATCTGTGTTTGATAATGTTGTTTCTTTAATACGTATGTGCATAAAATTATTTTTCTTTTGTTATTGGAATGTGAATGCTAATGGCTAATTTTTTATTAAGGTTACCTATTATGAAAAGTGAAAATATGTTGGTCGTAAAAACAAGAGGGTTTTGTTTACTATCTGTGTACTGATACTAATTTATTATCGTGATTACGTACACGTTCGCGTGATATAATTAAGATTCCTTAAGGATAGACTGAAGTGTGTCATCCATAATTAAATCGCTCATGGATTTCACATTAATTTTATAACTTAGATATTAAAAAAAGAATGTTCATAGTTTGCTTTAGGCACGTTTAATATACTATCGTTGTTGTGGACACATACGCGTGACATGACTACGATTTTTAAAAATAAAACTGGAGTATGCGCTCGCGCAACTTCGGCCAAAGTTTTTAATATTAATAAAGTGTTATTAATTGTGGACACATTTGCGTGATATGATTTTTGATGCGCCAAACAAATTGGTACACGTACGCCTGACCCATTTCTAGTTAATTTTCTTAATTTAAAAGCGGTAAAAGGTAAATGCACATAGGTTCTAAAATGAGTAATTAGACAATTTAATAAGCCAAGTATGATCAAAGCGGCCGTGCTAGAACCACGGAACTTGGGAATACCTAACACCTTCTCCCGGTTTAACAGAATTTCTTATCCGGATTTTTGTGTTCGCAGACCATAAATAACAGTCAACTTTCTTCGATTCGGGATTTAAAACCGGTGACTTAGAACACCATAAATTATCCCAAGTGGCGACTCGAAATTTTAAATAAGTAATCCCATTTCTATTGTTACTTTAATTGGAAAAAACTCCCTTATACTCTTCCGGGGTGTTAGAAAAAAGAGATGCGACAGCTCTGGCGATTCTACTGGGGATCGAACCCAGAATCTCTTGTTCACGGTTCAAGAATTCGAGCTTGTTAATGTGATTTTTACTTGGCTTTATTTATTGTTGATATTACTGTATTTTGTGAACTTCTGTGCTACTTGTTGTCTATTTATCATTTAGATATTATTTGAATTGCATATAATTGTCTTCTTACGCCACCCCTCTAAGTCTTCTAAAAATGGTGCACACATTTGCGTGGCGCGCTTTTTCTATAGAAATTATATCAAATAGAATGAGGCTGGGCCAGCAACAAGGTCGGGTAGACTTTAGTGCTCCCGGTACGTTGCCCCCTCTTCGGCCCCAGTTGTCCGCTTGGGTAACTCAGGTCTAGAACATAAGCCCATGATTTAAACCTAGAAAAACATAGCCTCATGCCGGATCCCTAGTAAGAACGTTTGTTTGCATCATGTGCATTTGACTTTGGGGACTCAACACAGGGGTTGGGTTCGTCTAGGACAGGTCTACCCAAAATAACAAACCATCTTGATGCATCATATATGCTAATATTACATTTCTTCAAGGGCAAAAGGGTTATTTGGTGGACCAATGATAGTTGATGACAAATGAAAAAAGAAAAAAAAGAGGGTGAAGTGTGAAAATAAAGCAAATAAAGCCCAATTACGTTTTCTTTCACATTTTGTTATGAAAAAGAAAAAAAACTTGAAAATTCAAAAAAATAATTTTGCATTTTTTCATCATTTTCCGAAAATCAAAAAATCAAAACATAAAAAGGGAAAAGAAAATTCAAAAAAAGTTTACATGTTTCATCATTTTTCAAAAAAAAAAAGATAAAAAAATATATTTTTCTCCAAATTAGTTATTTTTTTAATTCTTGCCCGTATCCAATCTGTTCGAACTACATATACCTGATTCTCGTCTTTTGAGACGTGATACGTAAGCAACGCACATAGGGTCCGATCTTCCTAGTGAGTCTTAGGTTATTGGCTTCGCACGGTGCTAGCCAAATCTTGCATTTTTAGCCACTTTTAGCCACATAAGTTAGTTTTAAAAAAATAATCACAATCATGTCTTGCATGTGTCCAATAGGGAGTATTATTGTCTCACATAATGTTCTAGATTTTTAACTTTATTTGATCTTAATTTTTTGATACAGGTGTGGGTTTTCTTACCGGAGTTTGAGCACGACAGACACCCCGGGACCATCCAATTAGGATCAAGAGTTGCTTAAGAAGATGTTTTTTTTTTAAATTTATTTTTTATGTTATGAGTCTATTTTTTTATGTCGTCTTTTACCTTCCAATTTTGTACGGTAATGTCGAGTCTTTTGTTTTGTACTTTTTTTTTTGTATTTGAAAAATGTATTATAAATTAAAAATTCATAAAAAAAGAGATTTTGCGTTTTTATATTTCCATTAGAAATTTCTTTAGAAATACTACTCCTAGAATTTTTTTTATAAAAAAAAAGAGAAAGAAATTTTGAGGTGGTTTTTTCCTTAGGCAATTAATATCTAGTACTTAAAATAAATATTTCTTTTATATTTTCTTTTAGTACATTACGACTAAAAATTAAAAAAAAGAAGAAGAGGATTTTCATTTAGTACCTCTTTAAAAGTTTTCTGTAAGGTATTAATTCTAAAAATTCAAAAAAAAATAAATAAATTCTCTTAAGGTTCTCCATTGGGAAATATATAAAAAATAAAAAATTATTTTTATTTTCATTAGAACTTTAGGGTATTGTACATAGAAAAACATACTTCATCTTATGTTTATCTTTAGAATTTCTTCCTTAGGTAGTCAAAAACTGAAATCCTGAAATATTTTTTATCTTATTCATTTCTTGGTTCAAAATCTTTCTTTCGGGATATCAAACGAGTAGCAAAATATATTTCTTTGGTTTAATTTTTAGATTTCCTTCCTAAAAAACAAAAAGTCAAAAAATATTTTTCTCTTCTAGGATTTTTCCTTAATAGAGTATTCGTTTAAAAAAGAAAAATAAATCCATTAAGCTTGAGTTTAGAATATGTTATATAACATTAAGTCTAAAAAATTCAACAAAAAGAGGATTTGCTTTTTTTATTTCTCTTTTCTCATCAGAGTAGTCATTACGGTGAATAAGAAAGAAAAAAAGAGAATGTTGGTTTGTTTACTTTATTCCCGATCTTTCGGAACTACGCAAAGATCTGATTCATGCGACATCATGATACGTAGGCAATCTACATAGGGTTCGATCGAATTATTATTTTTATTTATTAAAAGGAAAAGAAGAAAAAAAAGAAAGAAATAAAAAAAGGATAAAGTTGTGGGACGTGAGAAATAGGTGGAAAGAAAAGAGCAATAATCAGAAAGAAAAAAGAATGAAGGAAAATGAGTAAACCATGAAGTGCTAGAAAAGCAAAGAAATGAGAGGATTGAAATGAACAAATTATGATGATGCCAACTGACCTGTGTACCCTCGAAGTCATTTTAGAACTGATAACTGTGGCTAGGTGCATTGCACGTAATGTGATATTTTTAGCTATTAAATGCCCTAATGCTAACAAGATTACCCCATTTTGTTCCTTTTGTTATCTTTATTGAGCAGAAGAGTGGTTGGTTTGTGGTTTTTAAGTAACTCATCCATAAATACAAGGTCAAAGAGCAAAGTAGCCATGGCTAGCGAAGACTTGGACATAGGGGTTGTTGATCCGTTTAAGGGAATGGTTGAATCAGAATCTGAGTTGAAAGAAGAGGTCTTAAGGTTGAAAAGACAGATGGCCAAAATACACCAAGCCTGGATTAGTGGGTGTCCTCCACCATCAGTTCCAACTAACTACACTGAAAGTCTTGTCACCATTCCGCCACTATCCCGAGTTCAGGATATCTCCCCTCAATCTTTTCACACTACACCCCCAGAACTACCTCATATACCGCTCCATTGACCACTCATGTTTCTATATCTCCTCCACTTGCTGCCTCTCCTCGATCCTCTAGCGAGACTGTGTTCAAAATCCCCGATGCCCAACACTATGCTCCAAAACTAATTTTCAAGGTCTAGGGTCCATACTATTATGCTCCTCATTTTGAGCCTCTAGTGAGACTGTAGAGCCTACTTAGAGGGTAGAGCAAGATGAGCTATCCAGAAAGCTGTAAGGGTTTAAGATGCCAAAGTTTAATTTGTATGATGGGCGTGGAGATCCATTAGCCCATCTGAGGAGTTATTGCAGTGAATTGAGAAGTGTTGGCGAGAAATATGAGTTGTTGATGGCGTGTTTCAGTGAGAGCCTGACTGGGGCAGCTTTGGAGTGGCATACTAGTCAAAATGTCGATAAGTGGCATACATGGGATTACATGGCTCAAGATTTTGTGCGACACTTTCAGTACAATATAGACATTGTCCAAGACTGCTCCTCCCCATCTCAGATTGAAAAGAAACCCAAAGAATGTTTTAGGGAATTTTGGTTCAGATGGAATGAACAAGTTGCTCGGGACAGTCCTCTCATTGATAGAAAAGATGTTGCTAAGCCCCGCCAATGGGATCTAGTGGGCATTCTTGCTAAATACTTTCAGCCTCAATACCGACCCCATGAACCTCCCCGAGCTTCACATAATCCACCCAAGTATTATCCTCCGAACAAAGTCCCACTATCTGTCCAACCACTGGGTCATTCCTTATGGCGAGCGCTAGTACCACATAATGCACTTTTGCCTCCGCAGCATTTTCGAGCATCCAATAACCCTAGAAAACTGGGGCATGGAGGGAAATAAAGGAAAAAGATAATTTCACACCCATTGGAGAATCCTATACACACTTGTTTGAAAAGTTAAACATTCTGGCCTGATTGAGTCGCTCCTCGGCTATACTCCGAACTCGTAGGCAAATGGTTTTGATCCTACTGTACGGTGCATATACCACTCTAATATCCAATGTCATAGCATTTAAGATTGTCGTTCTTTGAAAAAGGAAATAAAAAGAATGATTCAAGAAGGGATAATTATGATCAAGGAGAGCGACAGGGAGTATGCAAATCCTCTTGGGAACTTGCTTATTGAGGTTAATGATATTGAAATTGGTAATGGATATGGTAATATTGATGTGGAACTCAGTGGATAAGATGCCGAGCTTGGTAATTGGAAAGATGCTCCTTTGTTTGCTAGCTGAGAAGGAGTATTGATAGTTTATTTTGTTGTCATTTATGTTGTCCGAGTTATTTTAGGATTGTAATCTGGATATTGTCTTATGACTCAAACACTTCTATCCTTTTATTTTGCCTGGTTCGTTTAGTCGTAGTAACTCATTTAGTGTTGTCTAAGTTTGTTCCAGGGTTGTAACTCCAGTTTAGTTTGCCTGTTTTGCTGTTTGAACCATTTCACTGTCTGTCTAATACAATTTCATGTCCTATGTTATTTCTTGTCATTTTTTGTTTAGTTCTCTTCTCCTTTTATAGTTCTTTTCATGCTGGCTCTAGTGATATAAAATGCACACGTAATTCTCAGCCTGGTCTTAAAAGTTAGTTTAATCAGGAAGTAAAGAAACAATTTTGAAGATGAGGGACACTTGAGAGAAATAAGTACAGATTTTGACATTCTGAGATCATTTGAATCCTAAATCATGCAGAACTGCGGCAGATAATTTGGGAAGTTAATAGGGTAATAAGAATTCGTTAAAGGAGAGTGCATCCCGGACAATTTGAAGCAAGCGAATTTGAGTTCAAGTGCGAGATAAATTCAAGAAAGTTTACTCCGAATTGACGGAGGATATCCATTATGAAGAGGGAATCACCTAACGAGGGGTCTGTACTTGACAAGGTTTTAAAGAAAAGTTGAAGGCATATTGTCGTGCCCCCTTTTCTCGCGAAATCAGGTTTATGACATTTGGGAGGACAACTCGTTCCCTTTTGGGAATCGATTTGAATTGAAGAGTCACCACCTAATGATTAAGTGCATTAGGACACTAAGAAGAATTTTAATTTATAAATCAAGAGATTGGGTAAGGGCTCAAAATCATCCCGAGGGAAGGTGTTAGGCACCTCTCAAAATCCACTAGTGTGGTTCCAGGCCATACTATAATTTTGACTTTAAGTGCAAACAACAAGTAGACAAGTAGTGCTTCAAATATGAAGGGGTTTTCACAAAATTGTTGCAATTAATTGAAGTTAAAGAAAAAGCTGAAATTTGAGAAAAAAACAGTTTTGAAATTCTAAAGTTAATAAAATAAACAAGTAAAGGGAAGGGGTCCTAGGTTTATCAATAATATGGATCATCCCACACAACACCCGGTAACCGCTTATACACGTGGTGTTATTGAATGGTCATCATATCCATATCTACCCTTTCCCACCCCGTTAAGGTATTAAAGCGCGGAATAGTCTCGTTTACTTATTGCATGCTATTACCCGCCCCAATCCTGTCACTCCCGGAGGCATTTGGGACTACTAATCCTAAAGGGAAAAGCTATGGGGTTTTATAGTTTTAAAAGGATAAAATTCTAAGGCGACAATAAAAAACACATATGACAAATATGGGGAAAGCACATAAACAAATAAGGCTCAAACAGGCCTCCTTAGATCAGAGAAAACATATAGTTTAGCCTGGGTTGCACGTACTGATTAGGGTCTAATTAAACTTTAAAGCTAAGGCATACTGATTTATCACATATTTCCAGATAAAAAGTTAGAAGTAGACCTGCCCGCTAGTTATAATTAATAAAGACTGGTGCAGTTTAACTTTCATCCTAAGGCTTGCCTAAGTGATAGACGAAAACCTATAGGCATGATATCTATAGATTTCAAAAATAAGAGTATGAACTGATTACAGATTGATTTAGGAAGAGGTTGCCAGTTTCAACAGGTGAAGTATAAATTCTGCAATTGATAGACATTTTTGTTACTTATAGGCAGACGAAACATTTCAGATTTGGTTATTAATTCCTATTGGCATGCTTTCTACGCGCTGTTAGTTTTAGCCACTCGTGTAGACATAGTGAAGATGCAGAAATCCTATAACATGATATCTAAGTGCAATTGATTATTTAAGACCTATAAACACATTTTCCTAGTGACCGATGCATATGCAAGATTCAGAATGGCCTATGGACATGTTCTCTAAATGCATGTGCGAGATTCAGATTTTTAGTAATTACAGACATAGTATCATATGAGAGTGCAGAATTCCTTATAGGCATGGTATCTACGCGAAAGATGTAAGAGACTTAAAGGCATGGTAACTATATGAAATGCATAAGTCTTATGGGCATGATAACTATATGAAATGCATAAGTCTTATAGGCATGATAACTATATGAAATACGGAAATTCTTATAGGCATGATAACTATATGAGATGCAGAAATTCTTATAGGCATGATAGCTAGATGAAAAGTGCAGGAATTAAAGATTCTTATAAGCAAGTTATCTACCCATATACATGCATGGTTACCCCTCCCCATTTCACTAGCCATCCCCAATAATTTTTAAAAGTTATTACAGCCCAGAATGGAAAAAACCAAAATTACATTAGAAATTAAAAGTACAACCAAGGGGAGCGTAATTCAGGCTCCTTGTCTGAAACATGAGATGAACCAACTCCAGGAGATCAATGTTACAAAGCCTTTCTCTCATTTGGATGTGTCAGAGTTATCTAAGAGCCTCATATGGACTCCGGATAGTGTTCACACCCAAATGCATAACCAAATTAAGACATAGTGCGGTGTGAAAAGGCCAGCCTTCAAGTGTCCAAGTTCAGAAGGAACTCAAGGTCCCAAGGCAAGGCTCACAGGAAGGGGGAAGAACTTAGAAGCTAAGAGTGAGTGTAAGTGCAGAGAGGGAATTCTGAAAAGGGGAAGGGGGAAGTAGCAAAAGGGCAAGGACAGGCTAGTGGGCATACCTAGCAATGGGAAATGCTGGCACACCCCACAAGCCTATTAAAACACATTATTTGAGAGTTAGGATCCCCTAATGGATCAAGTCCAAACATGAACAATAACTTGCATATTACCATGTCCTGAACCACAAATCAAAGCACATAGAGGGAAACAGGGCTACAGGGATTCACAATAGAAATAGGTAAAAAGGAAATGAACATGCTAGTTAAACATTTAACTCCACATAGACATTAAAGTAAACATGGATGTAAAGGCTATAAGTAAACACATTGGGTTGATACTGAAGCTAAAACTAGAACATACCAGTCTCAAGGAAACAAGTAAGAAGAAAGTTTAGTCTTGTAAAGCCAAAGTGCAAACAGGCAGTCAGAATACTATGAGTTTAGAAGAGAATTATGAGATTGTAAATGTGAAGTCTAATCATGTTAATCGTGTGTACTTTGTGTTAAAGAAGGTCATGTATTTATAGTATGAAAGTCATGAGAAAATAAGGTAAGAGAATAATTGAAGACTCATTGTAAATCAAATACACAAGGTTTCCCTTAATTAAGGGATTCATATTCTAACAGGTAAAACCAATTAAGGAAAGGAATTAATCAAACACTTGTGTAAAGCATGCAATTGAGGGAAAATACATAAGGGTTATTTAGGGACTGGGTATTTGACATATGCGGTTGTACAACTTAAGGAAAGAGAATCAATTAACAACCAAGAAATTAGAAGTCCAAAGATTTGGTATGAATGAGCCAAGCCAGAAAGGCGAAAAAGGGTTTTAACTTAAGGAAAATCAATAAAAATCAATTAGACGTATTAAAAGGAATTCTGAATCATTCACAAGTTGGAAAACCTTTTGAAGAAAGACTCATCACATATAAAAGCATACATACGCGTTAAACATGAACGAAACTTATCATGCCAACCAGTAAAAAGGTCTAGTATAGAAGAATTTTAAAAGTTCAGAATTGTATGCAAACAAAGAAGTTCAATCTTAGTTCAGAGATTCAAAGCTTAGTCTAAAAGAGTCGAGGGTTATAAAATAAAACCCTAATCACAGGATCAAACCTCGACAGAACCCCCAAATTCTAGGGTTTCCACCTCGAATCAAATATAGAGACGAGGAAGCAAGTAGTGAGAACAGGCTCAGGGGTTTCTTTCATAAACTCATGAGAACACATGCAAACACAGTAGAAGGTTCAAAGCAAACAGAGTGAAGAAACTAATTCGAAGCATAACGAGAGAACAATCATGATAGTAGAAGAAACACGTTTAAGAAAAAATCTGTTCAAAAGAGACTTAAACTGGGTTCAATAGAAAACAAAACAGTAAACATTGAAGAACATCGTAGAAGATATAATAGAAGAACACAAGAACACCGGAAAAGTATAGCAAAAAAATGTATAGAAAAACACAGCAAGATAAACATGTGAGAGCATAGTATAGAAACACAGTAGGAAAACAAAAATGTAGAAAACATAGAAGAACATGTGTGGTAAAAGGAAATATATGAAAGCATTAGAAGACAAATACACACAAAGAAAAGGAAAAGAAAAGTCAGAGAAAAATTTTAAGCATTTCAGAAAACCCTAAATCAAAAAAGAAGTGATTTTAAAAGTAATTTTGAATGAAAGTTGGGGAAACCGATTGAAAACACAAATAGAGAATGGACACACAACACATCTAAGAAAAATCGAAGAAAACCTCGAATAATTAGGGCTTCAGAAGAACCTAAAATGAGAAAGGCTTTGAAAAGGTACGATTTGAGTCGGAGAAGATCAGAATCAGGCTCAGAAGACTAGGATACGCCGGAGCAAAGCCGGAGATGGCCGTGGAACCTTGGATCGGTGGAGATCTGAACGAACACCTACGAGGTCAGACCTCAAACCTTCGAGTACCAAGTGCATAAGAGCAAAGAGAGGAGAGTTTAAGACTCCCACGGCTGGCGAAGTCATGGTTTCCGGTGGGTTTCGAGGTGAGAGCGATTAGAGGCGGCTAGGGTTAAGGAAGGTTCGAGAGAATCTAAGAGAGGTGAGGGGTTTCAAGGTGGCATCTCAGGAGAAATGGATTAGTGTTAGGGGGTTTTGGGAGATTAAAAAAGGTAAGGGGGAATCGTGGGTTGGATAAATAGGTCAGGGGTTGGGTTAAATGGTAATTGGACCGGGTAATTTTAAATTTGAAATTGGATTACCTTAGCTATATATTGGTATAAATGTGAGAATACAACAACTGAACTAACAAAATGATAATTTTTTGGGAATAATTATTGATTTTATACTGTTAAAATAGGGTAATAAATTGGTTTTAAAATCTTTATGAAATTGAAAAAAATAATAAAACACATGGACGTGCTTTTTATATATATATATATATATATATATATATATATATATATATATATATATATATATTTGAAAAGTATTTTGCATATAAGAAATATACGGGGAAAAATTGGGTATCAACAGCTGCCCCTATTTACACGGGAAGGATGAAAGAGTTGTCGGGTAAAGATATGATGGCCAATTTGATCGGACGGAATAGTTTGAAGAATTTTACTGCGCTCTGGTTCTTGAGCTACCTACATATCCCCGATCTTACAGGAATCAGGCCATATGTAGTTTGGGATCCGTCGGCGGGATATGCCGATGGAGATCTTTGAAGAATGGACGTGATACTTAGGTTGGGATGGATGGTTAGAGTCTGATAGGGCTGCGGGAACTGGAGCGAGATCGCTCCTACTGAGACAGCCGTTGCTCGTCAGTTTACTTGCAAATAAGCAATGCCAGTGTATATTGTGCAAAAATTTAAACGTGATGCAAGTTCCTGTCGGACCATGAATGCTGTCTTCGGATGGTTAGGATGACGTCCTTAGACCATGATTTCCTGGGCCATGAAGAATATGATAAAGGATTTGCAGGCTATGAGAATGATGCCTCCGAACTATGATGCCTTTGAATAATGATATGCAAGAGATTAAAAGGGGTCCTCGTGCCATGGCAGGGCGTTTTCGGGCTATGTGAATGGTGCCTCCGAACAATGATTCCTTTGGACAAATTTGGCTATCTTTCAGCCCATGCAATGCGATAGGTGGTGATCTTTCAGCCCGTGAGAGTGTAAATAAAGTGGCGATATTTCAGCCAGTGCAAGACATAAATAAAGATGGCGATCTTTCAGCCGATGCAGGACATAAATAAAGGTGGCGATCTTTCAGCTGATGCATGACATAAATATAGGCGGCGATCTTTCAGCAATGCAAGATGTAAATAGAGGTGGCGATCTTTCAACCATGCAAGATATAGATAAAGGTGGTGATCTTTCAGCCGATGCAAGATGCAAATAGAGGTAGCAATTTTTCACCCATGCAAGACATAAATAAAGGTGGCGATCATTCAACCATGCAAGATGTAAATAGAGGTGGCGATATTTCAGCCATGTAGATGGAGGTAGAGCTTATCCTTGGAAGGCAGAATGGTAGCCTTATGCAATGCAGTAATGCAGATGGAGATAGAGCTTAGTCTCGAAAGGCAGAATGGTAGCCTCATGCAATGCAAGAATGCAGATAGATACAGAGCTTAGTCTCGAAAGGCAGAATGGTAGCCTTATGCAATACAATGAAGAATGCAGATGGAGACAGAGCACAGTCTCGAAGGGCAGAATGGTAGCCTTACGCAATGCAAGGAAGAATGCAAATGGAGGTAGAGCCTAACCTCGGAAGGCAGAATGGTAGCCTTATGCAATGAAAGAAATAAAAGTTGAATAGTAAGAAAGTTTCTTAGCTGCTAGCTGATAGCTGATTGCAATATTCTGGTGGCTGGGGGTATTGTATGCGGGTAGCAATTGTGAACAGGTGTGGCAGTTTTGAGAGTCGTGTTCCTGAATAGTATGAGTGTATAATATATGATTTTACGACTTTAGTGCCTGCATCCAAAGAAATATTGTGAGTTTTGTAAAGGGGAAATGCTAGTTCGTGTCCCCGCTGCCTTTGCTCGCCCTGTTCAGTTTTGGTCTGATGACACGGTATGTGTCATCGGGGTAGCATTTCTGAACAAAGCGATTTTGACAATAAACATGCATGAATCTGTAAAGATGTGAAATAATTATATAATTAAGAAATAGTTTTTGGATGACCGACGACTGTGACGTGGTTCAGGATATCGCGACCTCTCCTACTTCGGAATTTTGAGGCTCTTCCTCAAAGTTCTGCCCCAGTTTAATGGGCTGCTACTTCTGACAGTTGCTTGTGGTGATTGGCTAAAGTTACTTCAAAATTTTGAGGGTCCTCCTCAAAATTCTATCCCAGTTTCCAATTGCAGGGGAAAATGAAAATTTTATTGAATTGTGACCGAACCCATAAGGCTGCCTACGTATCCCCTCTTAAACGGGAATCAGGTCAGACATAGTTCAAATTATATCATATGAGGAAAGCATAAAGATTACACATAGTATCACTTGACTACATCTGAATTTATTGGCTTCGGCCAAACTTCGCCGTCCATTCTTCAAGTATAAGGGCTACTCCTGTTAGAACCCGGTGAACCATGTATGGACCCTGCCAATTGGGAGAGAATTTCCCTTTGGCTTCATCTTGTTGAGGGAAAATTTTCTTTAACACCAGCTGCCCTGGTGTGAACCGTCTTGGTTTGACTCTCTTGTTGAAGGCTCTGGACATTCTGTTCTGATAAAGCTGACCGTGGCAAACTGCATTCATTCTTTTACCATCTATAAGAGCCAGCTGCTCGTAGCGACTTTTTACCTATTTTGCATCGTCGAGCTCAGCTTCTTGTATGATCCTTAAGGAAGGAATTTCTACTTCGATGGGATTGACGGCTTCCATATCATATACCAGCATGTAGGGGGTTGCCCCAGTTGATGTTCGGACTGGGGTGCGATACCCCAATAGAGAGAACGATAGCTTTTCGTGCCATTGCTTATGCTTCTCTATTATCTTCCTTAGTATCTTCTTGATATTCTTATCGGTAGCCTCTACGACTCTATTCATTTGAGGCCGGTAGGCTGTGGAATTCTTGTGTCTAATTTTGAATGTTTCACCCAAGTTAGAGCACAGTAGGTGCGTTCCAACAGAGAATATCGGCTCGTACGGGGTGAACTTCTTACTGAGATAATAAATGTCTTGCTCCTTCTTCCCTATTTTAACATGTTGCCCTAGGACGCAACCGAAGGCACCATCTAACACTGCGATGTAGAGTAGCAAAAGTCTACCTAGATCAGGCGGGACTAAGACTAGTGATGTTGATAAGTATTCCTTGATTCTGTCGAAATCTTTCTGGAATTCATCAGTCCATTTGGTGACGGCATATTTCTTTAACATTTTGAAGATCGATTTACAAATAATCGTAGATTGGGCTATGAACTGGCTGATGTAGTTAAGTCTCCCCCAGAAACTTATTACATCCTTCAAGTTCTTTGGCGGTGGCGATTCTTGAATGGCTTTGATCTTTGATGGATCCAATTTTATTCCTCGATGACTCATTAATAGACCCAAGCAATTTTCTAGCTGGAACCCCAAATGCACACTTTGCGGGGTTCAGTTTCAGGTTGTACCTTCACAATCTATTGAAAAACTTCCTCAGATATTCCATGTGATCAGTGGCTTTCTTGGACTTGATTATGACATCATCCACGTATACCTCAATCTCCTTGTGTATCATATCATGGAAAATGGTACTCATGGCCTCATGTAGGTGGCCCCCATATTCTTTAACCTAAACAACATCATATTGTAGCAGTACATTCCTCACGGTGTAATGAAAGCCATTTTTTCAGCATCTTCTTCATCCATCCAGATCTGGTGATACCAGCAAAACAATCTACGAATGATTGCAACTCGTGCTTGGCGCAATTGTTAATCAAGATGTGTATATTTGGCAAGGGGAGGTCGTCTTTTGGACTGACCCGGTTGAGATCCCGGTAGTCGACACAGACTCTAACCTTCCCGTCCTTCATTGACACTGGCACAATATTGGCTAACCATGTTGGATACTCTACTACCTGATAACCTTAGCTTTGACCTGCTTAGTGACTTCTTCCTTGATTTTTGGACTCATGTCTGGCTTGAAATTTCTGAGCTTCTATTTTACTGGTGGACATGTTGGGTCGGTTGGAAATTTTTGAGCCATAATAGAAGTACTCAGACCAGTCATGTTGTCGTACGACCAGGCGAATATGTCCTCATACTCCCTTAGAAATTCCATGTATTTTCTCTTTTCTAATGGTGCTATGTGAACGTTGATCCGTGTTTCTTTGACGTTTTCTGCATCTCCCAAGTTAACAATCTCAGTCTTGTCCAGGTTGGACTTAGGTCTGTTCTCAAAATTCTCAACTTCTTTAATGATTTCCTCCGGTATATCATCTTCCTCTGAATCTATGTCCATTTGTTGTATTGTATCGTTGCATGTCACAGTCATTGGTTTATAAAGATAAGTAACAGTAATGCTGTATAAGTAAAGTAATGAGAGAAAATAATAAGAGTAAGATTTATAAGAAAAACTGAAATGCTTTGATAAATTCCATAACTTGTTTTTGAACATCGGGGCTCTTTCTTGCAAAAAATAAAAATGCAAAAGGAAAGTAAACTAGTAAAATAAAATAGCGCATGATGCTTCTTCAGCCTTGCTAACCCGAGGATCGCCAGGCTCTGGTGGTTCTGATAGTCCAGTTATTGAGGCGTGCTCCTCTGCCTACAGCCTATATGGAAGGGCCTTCCTCCCCCTCCTTATCGAAAATGACACAACAGTCCATTTCATTGTCTTCTAAAAACAAATTCCTCACTGCTGCTAGTGCTTCCTCCTCTTCTGATCCATAAATAAGCTGGGCCGGCTGGAAAGTCTACTCAAAATGGGGTATTGGTTGCTCTATAGGATACTAAGGACCGCGCCATGGTGGCGATTAGTGGTTGAATTCCTCCCAAGTATACTCATATCCCAATCCGAAGGTGGTGACATGTTTATTGAGCTTGATAGGCTTAGCGATTCCTTGGAGGTTTTTGCCAAGTCCGTTGCCAGGTTCATACCCGCTCCAGTTCAGTATGCTTTCAATTTTGTTATCCTATCATTTGTCCTTATCGACGATGTTAACTCGCTCGATGTGGTGGTAAGTTTCTCCGCCTATCCTTCTTCTTCCTCCAATTGCTGGGATGGTCTGGCGACTATATATGGGAGTGCTACTGTCGCCATGAATGATCACCTCCTCGTGATTCCACTCAAACTTCACTGCTTGATGTAGTGTTGATGCCACGGCCCAAGCGGCGTGAATCCATGGTCGTCCCAACAATAGATTATAGGACGTTGGCACATCTATCACTTGAAAATCAATATCCAACCAAGTAGGCCCCATTTGCAAACACAAGCTAATTTCCCCAATAGTAGAACTTTGAGAACCGTCGAAAGCTTTGACGTTGATGGCCCCGTCCGTGATCTCATGCAGCCATTTTCCCAATGTCCTAAGTGTTACCAATGGATAAATGCTGAGACTGGATCCCCCATCAACCATGATCCTTGTAATAAAATAATCTTCGTACTCCACGGTGATGTGCAATGCCTTGTTGTGACTCAACCCCTCCGGTGGCAGCTCATCTTCGTAAAAAGTGATTTTGTGACTTTCCAACACCTGGCCTACCATGTTTTCCATCTCTCCATCAGTGATGTTACTTGGTACATATGCCTCACTCAACACTCTTAACAATGCATTCTTATATGCATCAGAACTCTGTAGCAACGCAAGGATAGAAATCTGTGCTGGTGTTTTGTTCTGTTGATCAATGACTGAATATTTTTTGGCTTGTATCTTTCTCCAGAGATCATCGGGCCCGATTTCAGTAATGGTTGGCCGACTGGAGGCCTGCTTGCTTGATTCAGCCAAATGCTCAAGGGTATAAACCCTGCCGGTTCTTGTCATACCATGAGCCGTAACGGCTTTCCCAAACCTGACCTTGCCTTTCCTTCTTGCCTCGGCTATGTAGTCCCATGGTATGGCCTTTGTATGGAATGGTGTTACTGCCGGCATTGCCACTGGAATCCGTATGTCCATCTTTACTCCGATCGGAGTATGTTCCTGAGGTGGTAAGACTACACTTCAAAGGGTGTAGGTGTGTTTGCTGGTGACATAAACTCAACCTCAATTGGTGCTGGCATCTTTACAGAGGATGGTGCTTCAAACTTGAGTGGCATGGACATGTTCACCTCGGCGTCCCCAGAAGGCTGGATCAGGACCACAATCGGATTAAGGGTGACTACTGGCTTCTTTAGATCGTCGCCTTCTGTGATTAACCCGATTGATTCTTTAGGATCCCAGGCATCTTCTATCTCGATCATGTGAACGCCTCCACCCTTGTAGTCTGGCAAAGGGTTATTGCGGACATTCAGAGCAGGCTCCTTTGCTACAATGATCTTGTACAATCAAAGTTTGAAGCTTATCCTTCAAAGAGTGGCATTCATCAATTGTATGTTCCTTCATGCTAGAATGGTATGCATAGGATTTATTTGGGTTGACCCATTAAGAAGGGTTTTCTAGGGCTATGATAGGGATAAAGGTGACATAACCAGAAGCCTTGAGCCTTTCGTACAGCTGGTCAATTGGTTCAACCATGGCGGTGTATTGTTTGGGATGTTTGTGGTTGATATTTGGTCGATGTCTAGGGAAGTTTTCACGCGGGGGAGGTGATTGATAGTGGGATGGTTGGGTGTTGTAGGCTTGGTAAACATGTGCCGGTTGGGAGTATTTGGGTGAAGTGGGCTAATATGCGGGAGGTGGAGCTGATTGATAAGTGGGTGGTGGAGTTTGGTAAGTAGGTGATGGTGCTGGGGTAGGCTGATATGTGATTGGAGGTATTGGGTATGTTTGGTACTTGATAAGGGATTTGGTCCTCTGTGCAACCATTACAGCACCTACGTCCCTTTTCTTGGACGTGCCACCAGATTGTAAAGACTTATTGGTAGCCTATAAGGCTTCAAAGTTTGTGACCATACCACTCTTAATGCCTTCCTTGATCCTTTATCCTAACTTGATGATGTCAGAAAACTTGTGATTCTTGATCAGTATCAATCTCTCATAATATTGTGGGTCTTGGGCCCGAACGAAGAATTTGTTCATTTGCTCTTCCTCTAAAGCAGGCCTAACTTTAGCAGCTTCTGATCTCCATCGAGTAGCATACTTACAGAAGGTTTCTGTGGGTTTCTTCTTCAAGTTTTGGATATAGAACACATCTAGTGCATTCTCTGTGTTGAACCTTAATCTCTCCATAAAATCAGATGCCATGCTTACCCAGTTTGACCACTTCTTTGGATCCTGGCTAATGTACCAAGATAAAATGTCTCCCTTCAAGCTTCTCATGAAAAGCTTCATGTGGATCTTCTCATCTCTTCCCACTCCAACCATTTTATCACAATATGTTCTCAAGTGGACCCTGGGATCCCCTGTGCCATCAAACATTTTGAACTTAGGAAGTTTGTACCCCTCAGACAGTTCAATATCGGGCTGTATGCACAGATCTTCGTAGTTTAGTCCCTCAGTTCTTTTACTACCTTTAACGCCCTGGATTTGGCTAGTCCGTTTCTTGAGTTTTTCTGCTAGAATCTTAATGAGTGAGTCTTTATCATCCGACTCGGGCATGCTTGAAATGGGTTGAGTAGAGTGTGGCATAGTTTCCACATAGATGGGGGTGTTATGGTGAGTGTGAAGATGGTCATTTGTAGAGTTCAAAGGTTTTAAGATGAGCAGTGGGGTATTGTTGGAAGTGTGGCAAGTATTGCAGTGATGGTGAGGAGCGGGATGGTTTGGTTTCGGGATATTTTGTAGAGATGTGGGGTTCTGAGTGCTTGGAAAATTGACATCTGGTGTGGTGAGGGAAAATGACAAGCTTGCCAAGTTCCGGACCTGATCAAGTTCCTCCTGAAATTTCAACAGTTTTTGCTTGAGTTAGGATGCACTTACTTTGGAGACCTGAGTACCCTGAGTATTTTTACCCGTTCAACCGAGTTTTCCTTTTTGATGTTGCTCAAATCTTCCATCTTTACCTTGTTCCTATTTCTGAAGGGACTAGGGGGAGGAGTGGGTGTAGGGCCCTTGGATCTTGTGGAATATGATGACGATGCCAGAGTACACGATCTAACCTTTGGGGAGGGGAATAAACAAAAGCAAAAACAAAAAGGTAACAAGTCAGTGAGGATGATAAGAAAAGATGTTACGATATTTAAACACATAGTGCTAGAATATAAATCGTGTCCTAATTTGGGGAACCTCTTTCTGCCCGAGGTAGGCCTAGCGACAAATTGATTTGGAGAACTTATAATGATAAATGCCTCATTTTTTTGATAAAAAATAAGACGAATGCTAAAACGACACTAAATAATAGGAAATAAAATGTCACTAATGGCCATTGGCCTTATTACATTTCTTAAAGCAAAAGAATCCTATCTATTTGGTCCTAGAAGGACCTTCCCCAGATTCGGCATCTTTGGCTCCATTGAACAGCTTCACCAGCTCACGAAGTCCTAGCAGCAAGTAGGCTCTGGCCAGGTGTCCACCTTCATTTCCTTCAGCATTCTGGCAGTACTCAATCCTCTTGATGAATTTCCTTTCCAGCTCCACTAAACCCCGCTCTAAGTACTCCAGTCGCTTGTTGGCGTTGACAGCCATGTCTTCCCATTCTCCAATAAGCATTTGGTTGGCTTCTTGAATTTTACGGTGCTCACTTTCACATTCCTGAATCCTCTTGCGCAATTGGTTGTACTTGACCTGCGCTTCAGGCTTTTCATCGATAATCCTATGACCACGAACAAATCCGGGTTGGCCTAGACAATTATGATTATCTTCTAACCAGCTTGTATAGTATGAAGTATAACCAGCATGGTACCTGTCTGGCTCAATAGTGTCCCTTCCCATGACGATTTTGCAGTGCCACATATGCTGAGCTTGACACTTGTAAGGGCTATCGTCATCTTGAAAGTCAGCCCGGAAGTGACTTATCTTGTCGACCGTTGGTATAACCTGCTTCCTATCCGCCTGTCTCATAACTCGGAGAGGGATATAAGGGTAAGTTCCCCTCAAACCAATCTGTATGAGAAACGACGTATCCCTGGATCGTGTAATAAATTCCTCAGTAGGATACCACTTGAACATCTATTGTATTTGGTTTTCTGTCAGATTTTCAAAAAACTCCACATATCCTTTGGCGTATTCTGGTTGGGCGAACATATTGGGCATGTAGTTCATTCACCTTGGGTGATGGAAGGCTATGTGATCGTCCCAATCTCTTTGCTAAATTTCTTGTCGATACTCATCTCTTTGAAGATGTTCTATGAGCCAGAGTTGGAGTAGCAAATTGCAGCCCTCGAAGTGTTTAGCTCCTTGTTGACACTTCTCCAGGGCTCAGAACATCTCTGCAATGATCATGGGCACTATGCTAAATGGTTGCCCACCAATTCCGTCCATTTTGGTGACCATGGCTAGCCTGGTATGGATCCTACCCTTCTTCATTGGAAACACTATCATTCCCAAGAAACAGAACATGAAGACAAATACCCTTCGGTGAATATGCCCCAATGATGTAAGGGCGAACTCATCAGAATAAGTACAGTACGATTTGCTGTGACCGTACCTATCATACAAGTAGTCAAAGGGAATGTACGACTCTTTTAAACATGCCAAGTCCATATTCTTTTTTAGACCCATCATTTTGAGAAAACCTCTACCTTTGCAGTTTTCCGGCATCAATAAACCCTGAGTTTCTCAAAGTATACCAGCCAGTCCTCCTATTTCCTCTAGCAATGGTGTCATCTCAATGTCTCCGAAGCGGAACATAGACCTATCTCAATCCCAGAATAGAGTAGCAGCTTCTATGATTTTATTGTTGGGTTGGATTTCCAAAAGGGAAGGTAAATTTCCCAAGTATTTTCGGAAAAAGAGTCTGATCACTGAAATGAAGATCTTCCCACCAATTTAGCAATTTTGGATGGATGTTGGTGACCATGCCGAATCGGGGGACTTCGTGCCTCATTTTCTGCAAGACAAAAGTATTAGGCCCTTACCCCCACCAGACTCGACTACTAAATATCAATAATTGGCATATAAGGCATTTAGTTATCCAAATGATTGCACAAAACATGGTAGCGTCCATTTGGGTTTCAAGGAAACCCGGTGGACTTGGACAAGGCTATCATAAAGAGTCATTATGCGGACAACATAACTGACTCGACTAGGTTTGACAGTGATGCATGCACCTTTAAACAGAGTAAGGTTTCTATGGAGTATTAGACTGGTACCTTTGAGCGAACAACTCAAGAGAAAAAGGCATGGAACCTTCGACTACACCGTTGATCGACTGGTTTTACCGCAAATATACCTTTGCCGGATTTAGGGGGTAATAATATCGGAAGAGCGCAACCACTCATTATAAACGTTGCTATGGTATTTATTTGGCACGAGTGGAATATGATATTGAAAGCATGCTTATGCAATAATTAAAACAAATTGCCACGTATTTGCATGTTCATAAAGTAATAATTACAATAGTTTCTCATAATTTACATCAGTATTAAAGGAATGCGATAAAGGAAAACGTTAAGAGAAATAAAGAAAAGAAACAAATAGCCAAGTCAGTTTCATAGTAGAAGAAGGAATAAATACTCAAAGGCATTAAATAAGACATATAAAGTCACAAATAGCATGAAATAGTAAAAGCCTAAAAAAAATCCCCAGTAGAGTCGCCATGCTGTCGCGCCCCCTTTTTCTTGCAAAATCGGATTTATGATATTTGGGAGGACAACTCGTTCCTTTTTGGGAATTGGGTTTGAATTGAAGAGTTTCCACCTAATGATTAAGTGCATTAGGACACTAAGAAGAATTTTAATTTATAAATCAAGAGATTGGGTAAGGGCTCGAAATTATCCCGAGGGGAAGGTGTTAGGCGCCCCTCGAAATCCACTAGTGTGGTTCCTGACCGTACTATAATTGTGACTCTAAGTGCAAACAAAAAGTAGACAAGTAGGGCTTCAAATATGAGGGGGTTTTCACATAATTGCTGCAAGTAATTGAAGTTAAAGAAAAAGATGAAATTTGAGAAAAAAAAGCTGTTTTGAAATTCTGAAGGTAATAAAACAAACAAGTAAAGGGAAGGGGGTTCTAGGTTTATAAATAATATGGATCACCCCACATAACACCCGGTAACCGCTTATACATGTGGTTTATCGCGTGGTCGTCATATCCATATCTACCCTTCCCCACCTTGTAAAGGTATTAAAGCGTGAAATAGTCTCGTTTACTTATTGCATGCTATTACCCGCCCCAATCCTAACGGTCCCGGAGGCATTTCGGACTACTAATCCTAAAGGGAAAAGGTATGGGGTTTTATAGTTTTAAAAGGACAAAATTCTAAGGCGACTATCAAAAAATACATATGATAAGTATGGGGGAAAGCACATAAACAAATAAGGCTTAAACAAGCCTCCTTAGATCGCAGAAAACATATAGTTTAGCATGTCTTTCATGTACTAATTAGGGCCTAGTTAAACTTAAAAGCTAAGGCATGATGATTGTCACACCTCCTTTTTTACACAACTACCCCCGAAGGATAGTGTATAAGGGAGTTTTTTCAATTAAAGTGACATTATTCGAAATGAGATTATTTATTTATTCAGAATCGCCACTTGGGATAGGTTTGTCTTTTGGTATCCCAAGTCACCGGTTTATCTTGAATCCCAAATCGAGGAAATTTCGACTTTCCAAATGAAGTCTGCGAACCAGAAATTCTGACTAAGGAATTTTGTTGACCTGGGGGAAGGTGTTAGGCACCCCCAGATCCCATGGTTTTAGCACGGTCGCTTAAACTATTAAAAATGGCCTAATATCTGATTTTAAAACATGTTCATCCTGTAGTGCAATTTTAAAATTATTTATCGCTTTTAAATGATTTTTAAGGAAAGTTGAACGTCGTTTAAAATGTGTTTTTGGATCACGTCACATGAAATGCACCCGGATCCGCGACACATTTTATTCAACATTTTGGGATTTAGATTTGGGTCACATAAAATGCACACCAGAGTTTAGGAATGTAAAATTATTAAATAACGCGCCTAAAGCAACTAACATGTTGTTAACTTTGCGGGAGGCGATGAAAATTTGCTAAATGGCACATCCCAAGTTCTAAAGATTTTAAAGATGAAATTAAAGAGGGCCACGCAATGTGTTGATTTTTTATTTAGTGCGGTGCACCTCGATTTATTTTAAAGGCCATCCTAAAAGGGACTATTATTCTATATTAAGGATTGTATCTAAAGGCCTAATTAATTAATATTATGAATTAATTATTATGAATGAATTATTATTAAAAAGCATTCGAAGAGACTCGAGCTTCAAGATTAAGTCCGAATTCAAAAAAAAGGATCTCCATTATTGAAGACCCCTTAATTCAAATTTGCTACTTAACTTGAAAGGCCTAAGTCTATATAATAAAAGTAAACCAATAACTCTAAATATGGATCCAGAACTTCAGTATTTTGGGCTTCAAAATTAGCCCAGGAAAACGCCTTCAGCTTGTACTAAACTGTCCCAAACGCTGGGCCTCAGCATAAAGCTGTTCAATATTTGGGCCTTTAGGAACAGGCTTGGTCCAGCTTTGGACTGGATGTGACTTAACTTGGTTATACTGTTAAATGAGGCTATGGGCTCTGCTAAAGCCAGGCCCAGCAGTAAATTTACAGGGTGACAATTACTAAGCTAGGCCTTCAATAGGCCTGGCTTTTGTGATCTATCTAGCCCAGCGTCCCAAAATACAATAGCAGGCCATACAATTACATGAAATATAAGGCTGATGAGTAGACCTAAATTATGATTTAAAATCTGTTATCCAAATTAACCAAGTAAAATAAATTTAATTCAAACAGGCATCTTTAACTTAGATCTGCTATAGCTAAAGCACATGTATCAATTATTTGTCAAAAACATACTGGAATATGCAAATGCTAATCACTTCCTGTGCTTTGAAATAACCTACATGTTTATTCATTCATATTCTGATGAATTAAAATGCTGATGCCTGGATTTTAAACAACAAATCTGACTTCAATTGTTACAATTTTTATATAAAGCTACTCGTGGATTGGAAACTAAAACAGCTACTGGAATTATGCTAAATTAACATGGATTTAAATGTTGAATGTTTCTAACAAGAAGTCCAGTTATATAGTCCGCCAAGTGTCCAAATATGCTAATGGATCTAACAATCTCGAACTAATTCAAGGATAACCTAAGCTCTAAAATATGACTAATATGTAAATGACCAGACTAAAACTAATCATCCTTACATTACTTTACCAGATCTAATAACTGAACAGATAAAAGGAGACAACGGGATTGAATAAGAAAAAAATAGCTCCGACTAATTCAGGATTCAAGTCATTCTTCATTCACAAAATTCCACAACCTCTTGCCACTTAGTAGTTAAGTGAAATACCTGGAAATTGAACAAAATACGAGAAAGTGAAGGTTAGCTAGGCAGTAGCACAACAGCAGGTGCAGTTTCAGCAAATGTCAGCAGATTCAAAGTAACAAAATCCAGGAAAACAAAGGATAGAGAGCAGTAGATTACAAAATAACTTCAAACAGCCAACAATCAGCTGAATTTGAAGATCAAGCTTGATAATCTAATGCAATTGAACAAACAACATATCTAGAAAGGATTTCTATACTATATTTTTTGTTGATTTTTCAGGATTTTTTTTCTAGGATCTTTTTCAGTAGTTTTTCAGCAGCTTTGGATTTGAATTTTGAATTTTCTGATTTCTCTAAGCTCTAGATTTTGAATTTTGAATTTTTCAGAATTTTGGATTTCTAAACTTCTAAAACTTGAATTTCGGATTTCTAACTCTCTAAAACCTTGTCAAAATTGTATTGCAAGGCAAAGGTATTGCCATTTTGTAGACAAAGTTAGGGCAATTTTCAGATTCTCCTTTTACATTCTAGGTCCTCTATTAGTTTTCAGTTTTAGCTTAATTAGTTCCTAGAATTTTGACTTATTAACCAAGTTATACTACCAAGTTCCTAAATTTCTAATTAAACCCCCAATCTACAAGGTTTTACGGGGTTCCAATTCAGTTGTTAAACATTCCCTGAGTGTATTACCCTAATTACCCTCATCAACCCCAGAATTTTACTTTGGATAACTAGCCAACCTTCAGATCATGGGTCAAGTCGACCCAATCGTCTAAACCCAATTGGACTATCCAATTTTCTTTGGGCTTTCAAACCCACCCTGAAATTAACCCAATTCAGGAGTCCCAATAGACCATATCAAATTCAACCAAGCAATTCAAATTGGGTCAAGAAATAACAGAAAAAAGGCCAACTAATACTACAATATTCCGTAATTAAACAAACCTATGCCATTAAACCCTACAAACTATAATGATTCAGAAACTTATACTCGATTAAACAAAAAAAGAAAAAGATCTTAAAGCAAATAATTCACTTAACACAAATAAACAGGGAAGTCAACTAATTGGTCAAATCTAAATAACCTAATTAAACGAAGCTAACAAAACTAGAATCAAGAGAAAATCAAAGATAAAAATTTAACAAGCTAAACAAATCAGAGAATGGTAAACAATTTATAACTGGTTGGATTTCAAAGGAAAAGGGAAGAAAGAAAACAAAACATGGAGAAGAAAAACATGCGAGATAAAAACAAAAATGGATGCAAAGATGGCTAGAACACACCGATTAAACTTGGAATTATATTTGATACAACTAAATCACATGAAACTGAATCAGCCCTCTAACCATAAGAAACAAAAGTTGGAGCCGATGCCTGCCACCAGGTTCAACGGAAACTGGTTTTGAACCATTGAGGATTGAACTCAGATGTAAGATTTGATGACTTCTGGATAGATTCAAAGGAAACCAATGACAGACTAGGCATGAGGGGGGCATAGGGGTTGTGGGGTGTTGTTTTGAAGTGGTTTAGAGGCAGCGCTGCCTTCGGAGAAACTGTAGCGACGTTAGGGATTTGAAGTTTCGAGGGGCTTCGGTGGGATTCGAAGGAAAAGGGGGTTAGAGTTGGAAAGGGGAGGTGAAGGAGCAGTGGTGGTGAAATTTTGGTGGCCATTGGGTGATCGCCGCTGGCGGAGGTAATTTTCGGGCGGCGGCTTACGGTGGAAGACGGCGGAATTAGGGTTTGTATATTAGAGGTGTGAGAGACGACGGTTTGGGGGTGGAGGGGAGGGGTTATTTAGACAGTTATACATTATCAGGTGGGGGCTTCAGGACCGTCCGATCAAGAAACCTCGACGGTGTCACACCTCCCTTTTTCCGGCTTTACTACACCCCGGGAAAGGGTATAATAAAAAAAAAAGGAGTTTTTCCATTTTAAGGACAATCGAAACAGGATTCATTTTTATTTAAGAATCAGAGTCGCCACTTGGGAGATTTATGGTGTCCCAAGTCACCGGTTTGAATCCCGAATCGAGGAAAGGTTTGACTCTGTTTAACAGTCGCGAACCAGAAATTCGGGTAAGGAATTC
>MU767957.1:15264-41053 GCA_026770625.1 Nicotiana glauca
CTAAGTCATAAATCACCTCCCGAAGCTAACCGAACCACCGAAATTTACATCCGAGCCCTCTAACCACATAGTCAACTTCCGGTTGACTTTTCTGAAACAAACTCCCTTCTAAGAGGCTAAACGCCTTATTTCCAACAAGAATCAGTCCAAATTCACCCGATAGACTCTAATACTGATATAGAACTTGAAACAACACAATAAGGGGGAAACGGAGCGGTAACTCTCGTGACAACGGGCCGGGTCGTCACAACTATTTACTTCAAAATAGATTTGAACAATTCAAAGCATATGGAAATTTGAAAAAAAAAAATTGGGTTAATCTTCAATGTTCTTGAAAGCATAATAATCAATCTAATATTGATGGTCTAGATTTGTTTTCTGAATTGTAAGTATTGACAGAAATAGTACTAGTACAAGATAACAGTTTGATCGATATACTCAATTAAATAAAAAGACTAGGTTCTTTTTTAAATGCCCATATTGCTTACAGAATGATGTTAACAACTCATATTACTATTGCATCAACATAAAGAAGTTTTTCAAAATTAAAATTGATAAAAACTTACCTAAGATCAACAATGTCTCAAGAGGGAATAAATGGATCAGCTATATTCTCAATTGAGAAAGACTTATCAGGAGAAATTGATCATAAGGAAAATATTAATAAAGTTACATCTTAAAAAATTTTAAAAAATAGATTTCAAATAAAAAAAATAATATTTACAAATATTAAGGCCCCTCATTAAAGTTTTGCTTTAGGCTACAAAATTCGTTGGACCTCCCCTGGCCATAAAGTGTATATGATGTAGACTGAATAAAATAAGTTGTATCTTACTAATAAAGAAACAACTCTTTCTTTATACTAGTGTTAGTATATATGTGTTGCACGTGAATTTTACATCTGTCAATAAAAGTTCGTAAAATATAAAACAAAAAATAAGTTTTGAATATAGACTTGAAGTTATAAGATTTTTTCCCACCTCATAATAATGATTGAATATTTAGAAAAATCTATTACTTTATGCGTCAATGTTAAAATATACAGTATTTAGTTCACATAAGTTGAACAATATCATCTTTCTTCAAAGTTTGCCCAATGTTTAATAATAGTTTATTTACAAATCTATATATTGATATCAAATATAGGTTCAAAAGAAAATTTTGAACTAAAAATAAGGATTGAGCATATTAGAACTAAGGTCCTTCGTCTATTTCACCCAAAATAAGACGGTCTATTTTACCCAAAACTAAATATGTTAAAGTTTCAAATGAAACGATTGTCATTATGAACATGGGATGTGATACATTATACTGTTTCGATATGAATTTCATTTATTACAGAAAAATTGAGATGAATAAAATTGAAGTACCAAGAGAATCTTCAAGTTCATTGAAGATTTTGCAGTTAATCACGGTTTTCTTAGCAATTTAGTCCCAAATAGGAAATTTGGGAAGAGAACTTAACAATTGGGCGTGTCTTTTGAAACTTTTCTCAGACTACATACACAAAATAAACATGATACATAGAATTAGAATATTCCATAGTCAATACAAACATAAAGAAATACAAAAAGCCAATTCATAGACATTATCAAAAGAGAAAAGAAAGAAGATCTACCATCTTCACTCTAGTGCTCCAAATAACCTGAAAACATATCAACATTGATGAATTTAATAGACAATAGTTAATAGAAAATCAACCATAAATTCGATTCTATATTCAATACGTCTTCAAATATCAATATCTTTTAGTCACAAAGGTTTTATATGAAATATACACAAGAGTTCCACGTAAAGAAAAAATAACTTTTAGATCATAACAAAGGAGAACGAATGATATAAAACAAACAAAGATAAATAAATTAAAGATATCAACTTTACGTACCTGTGTACCTGATAACGAACGCATAAATACGATGATTTGGTCGGAAGCCACCAACTTTAACCTGTGTTAGAAATACATGTAATAGTTTACATGTTAGACTTTGATTTGGACTCAACATTATACCACTTGACGTGTATATAATAGTTCAAATATTTAACTTGGAAAATACGTGTATATGAATGGAACTTTGAAATTCTTTGTTAAATTCATAAGATATTTACGTTCTTAGTTGTATGTCTATGTAAAAAAAATATTATAAACGAATTTTTTGATGTATATAAAGTAAAATTTATTAGTTGATTTTAATGTCCTTGCATAGTGAATTAAATAAGAAAAGCTATAATAAATAAAATTTTAGTTGATTTCGAACTCCTAAACATTAGGTGATGCAACGACCCGGCTGATTGTTTCATGAGTTACAGCTCCGTTATCCTCGTTCCTATTTTCTTCTATGTTCTTCAGTTGTGTTTTATCATATTATGTTGGTTGATCCGGGTCCGGAGTGGTTTTGGAGTGGAATGAGGCACTTAGCCTCCTATTTAGTAGCTTAAGTTGGGAAAAGTCAACCGGATATTGACTTATGTGTAAACGATCTCGGAATAAAATTTCAAGAGTTGGAGTAGCTTCATAGTGTTAGTTGTGACTTGTGGGCAAAATTTTAGGTCATTGGAAGATGATTTGGTAAGTTCCGGCATCGTTTGTGGATTTTGGAGATTTAGAAGTCCTTAGGCTTGAATTCGAGTGTGATTTGGTGTGTTGACGTTGTTTTGAGTGTTGCGAGGGTTCGATCACGGTGGAAGTGTTCGGTCGCGGTAGGAGTTCGCAGACCGCGACAGGTCAGGCTTGAGGTTCGCGTCCGCGACGGAAATTTTGCGAACCTCAATGATGGTTGCGCGGCCTCGGTGAGGAATACACAGACCGCGGGCTAGAAGTTCACAGAGCTATATAAGCGAGAGTTAGGGTTTTTATTTCATATTTCAGATTTAGGAAGCTCAGTTGGAGACGAATTTTTGGGAGTTTTTCAAGAAAATTATTGGGGTAAGTGATCCTAACACGATTTTGGCTAATAACCATGAATATATCATTTATTTCATCTTTGGATTAGTAATTTGGGATGTAATTTAGGGAAAATTTGTGGAACTTCATTAAACGAACTTTTGGGATTTGAAAGCCGATTTAAAGTCGGAATTGTGTCAAACTAGTATAGTTAGTCTCGTAATTGAATAGGTTGTCGGATTTTGTGACTTTGTCTAATTTCGAGAGGTGGGCCCGGAGCCCAACTTTTGATATGACTTTTTGACTTTTGACCTTAGGCTTAGTAGTTTCTTATGAGATTAATTCCTTTAGCTCGTGTTGATTATATCGAATTGTTATGGCTAGATTCGAAGAATCCAGAGGTCGATTTGAGGGGCAAAGGCATCGCGGAGTAGGATTTTGGCTTGGTTGAGGTAAGTAACGCTTTCAAACATTGTTCTGAGGGTTCAAAACCCTGAGTTATGTGTTATGTGATCAGTACTAAGGTGACGCAAATGCCAAGTGACGGGCGTGTGGGCTTGTACCATGAGAATTGTGGCATGGTTCATTCCATGGCACTGTGTAGTGACCCCTTTTCTTGTTGATATCCGTGTTTCTATTATGTGACTAAGTAAATAAGCTAAAAATCATGCTAATTATCATGTTAGGACTTCATGCCAATATTGTTGAGACCCGAGTTGTTATTTCTTGCTATCAACTTATTAGTTTCATCGATGTTTTGTACTCAGTCTTATTCATGCATATCATATCATGTTTCAATCTCAGTTGTTATTATGTTGGCGCATCATATCATTGTTTCGGGCTAGTTTCATGGAATTGTGATCCCATGTGTATGAGACTGGAGAGCGATGGCTACGATAGGCCAAGAGCCTGATTATGAGTGACAGTAATGGGTCGGGATGCAGCAGATTATTGATTTTTCCTTTATTGGCTTGTTATAGCGATTGGGAAGTAGGAGCCCCTCCGAAGTCTGCGCACCCGCAGTGGGCGAAGTTGATTATATCCAGGGATAGATCTTCCCTTTGTATGGGGATGGATCTTCTCCATGATGCTGGATTGGCATGTCTTTCCTCGGTACTGGAGACTAATAGTCAGATGTGTGCATTCAAGGCTATGATAACGGTGGGATGTAGGCAGGATTAGCAGGGTAAGCTGGTGGTGGATGTCCCTTTGACCAGGCCTGGTACATCTCGACCATTTATTGTTTCAGCTTATGCATCTCCTCCTTCATCGCACTAACATCCAATTCTTCCTCCTCCCTAGACGGGTCGACGATGCTTGCCATTAACTCTTGGTTGACCATGTTTGATTTGTCCTTAGAGCGGGTGTTGTAGGAATGGGTTGCCAGAATGCCATTCAACTAACCACCTGCCTGAACTCATCATCAACAATAACTTTGTTAGTGGTTAGAGCATCAATAGATAGGTAACCGCACATTCGGGGAATGAATGCACCTAAGAAGTTAATCATTTCTATTATGCCTTTGCTTGGTTGCATGCGTCATCCCGGCTTTTCTTTTTGCTTTATCCTCTCACTCTCCCCTCTTGTTTTTCACTGTTTGTTCCTTGCTTTTCCCTCTTTTTTTTGCTCTTCCCTCTTATTTTCCTCTTTTCTTTTTCCCTCTTTTCCCCCTTGCCCTAGTTTTCTTGTTCCTATTCTCTTCTTTCCTCAAATTTCTTTCAATTTTCTTTTTTCTTTCATTGTTTTTCCGCTCTTTTCTTGCCTTTTTTTCGTGCTCTCTTTTTATTTTCTCTCTTTCTATTTCTTTTATTTGGTTACGGTTAAATCCGATGTAGATTGCTTGTGTATCATGACCCCGCATGAATCAGACTAAGCGTAGTTCTTGGGGATATACGAAATAAATAACAACATATTTTTGGGATTTTTAATTTTTCATAAAAACAAACACTTTGACTACAAGGACTCCAGACTTACAGACTCGAAAGACTTAGAAAAAGAACAACTCAAAAACCTAACAGACTCCAAAACAAACTAACAGACTCAAAACAAAAGTACTGACTCAAAATACAACTACATTAAAATTTTGAGCACTCCTGAAGCTCTTGAGGTGTTGTTTGGTTTTGTTGCGGGCTCGTCTGCAATATCCACCTGGAGCCTTTCCAAAACTCTCATTACCTGCTGGACAAATGTCATGACTGTCGCAAAGAAAGTAGTCTGGGTCATGTCTTCACATATTTGGCATTTCATCACAATGTATTATGCAATCACCATGACCCTTTCACGGATCCTACCCTTCTCCCATAATAAATCTCCAATTTGCTGGGTTCTAGCTTCCAAAGTTTGTTCAGCTGCATGGTTATGTGTCTGAAATTGCGGTAGATCCTTTTCCAGCCTTGCTATCAAAGAATAACAATGCTCCCTCTCAACTTCGAAATCGTTTCCTTGCTTGGCCAATTCATTTTCAATGATCTTGACTTTCTTCTTCATTTGTCATCCCCTGTCATATTTTTTCCTCAGCTGACGAATAAAACTGGCTCGTTCCCTTGCATCCTTGGCTAACTTGGTCCGAACATATGCTAACTCCTTTTCAGTCTTTTGTAAATCATCCTCGAAATCACGTGCTTGTTAGGTAAGGTTGTAGATGAGCTTTTCGTCTTTTCTACTCCTGCCCGCGTTGTCAATTGCTATTTTTATTTTCTGAATTTGGGCTTTGAGAGCTTCATTCTCTTGGATCAATCTTCTCAGGCAAACTACATAAGGTCTGGCCTTATTTTGAAAAGGAAAAAAAAAAGGGAAGTGTGGGAGTCAAATAGATACAGTCAGTCAAAATAAGTCGATTCAGTGTCAGTAGTGTTTCAAGCCGTTCTTACCAAGATAGCCTTAGAATATTCATCTATTGTCAAAGGGCTATTTTCGTAATCGAATGGCTAAAGTTGAAAAGTGTCACAAAATAAACTTTCACCGGCCTAAAAAATTCATATGGAATTGGGAAGGGGCCATATTTGCAAAAATAGCCATTTTGGCTAAAATAGGCATATCAAGGAGGGAATCATGGTCTTTGTTGTAAAACCAGAAAATTCTTTTCAAAAGGGCCATTAGAGTCAACCCTAACGCAACGTTTCTACACGAACAAATGAATACTATCCAGGATCTGCCAGAAGTGGTCAGGGAACAGGCTCGGATACACTTGCGCATGTGATGGGATGATTTAGATCAAGATGGTCAGAAATGGGTGAAAGAACAATTGGGAGCTCTCCTAGACATTTGGAAGATTAAGCCACGAGATGATCTGATCAAGGCTATGATAACTTTTTGGGACCCTGCTCGTAATGTTTTTCGCTTTTTAGACTTTGAGATTACCCCTACCCTAGAGGAGATAGTCGGTTGCATTGAGTTTGCACGAGATCTAAGGAAGCAACAACTCATATTTCCAAAGACTCCGTCGGTTCACAAGTTTTATGACCTCTTGAATATTAGCAAACAGAAAGAGAGATGGTTGTAATACAGTGATGGGCCCCTGGACCAGGCTCTTGATTCAACTAGTGCAATATCTTCTTTCTTCTTTTTTCCCAATACTCCTCTGGTGCCGCTTTGGATAGCCTGAGTAGTTGCCTTGATTGTCGAATAGCTCATGATTTTGTTGGATTTAAGCCCTTCCTCCACCATACTTTCCATTTTTACTACCTCGTTGAAAGATTTTCCCACTGCTGACACTAAGTGAACATAGTAGGTGGGCTCCAGTGCCTGCAGGAAGTAATGAACCATCTCGTTTTCTTTCATTGGAGGATCGACTCTTGCCTCTTGTTCTCTCCATCGAAAATCGTACTCTCTAAAGCTTTCCCCGAGTTTTTTCTCAATTTTTGTCAGCGACAGATGGTCTGGGATGATTTCGAGATTATACTGAAAGTAACATGCAAACGCCCCAGCCAGATCATCCCAAGTATACCGTTGAGCATGATCCTGTCGAGTGTACCATTCCAAAGCCCCTCCACTTAGACTTAGACTGAAGTATGCCATCAATAACTCATCCTTTCCCCCATCTCCTCTCATTTTGCTGCAAAACCCCCTTAGATGTGCCACCGGGTCACCGTGACCGTCATATAAATCAAACTTGGGTAAGTTGAATCCCGCTAGTAACTGGACATTGGGAAACAAACACAGATCCTTATATTCCACACTCACTTGACCCCCGAGACCCTGTATATTTCTGAATGATTGCTCCAAACTCTTGACCTTTCGAATCACCTCCTCCTGCTCAGGGTTCTTGGGAGGCTTCTCCATTTCAGCTGAGAGATCAAAACTCACCCGAGTTCGCTCAGATTGTACCTCCCTTCCACGTCACCCTCACTTCTAACGGTTTTGTCAGAGAATGGTACGATATTCACTCAAAATTGCACAATTTTAGATTTAAAAGGACAATTGTTGGACGAATGGGAGCCGTGGATAGATGTGAATCAATCCACACCCTCCATTTGTCCCGAAATTGTTCAAAAATCTGAAGATTTTCGGAGTTTTTGGCAGAAGTTTTGAGATTTTTCGAAGGATATATATATGATTTAAGTTCTATGTGCTAGAGGGGAATCAGAGGAAAAAATCGAAAAAAAGAACTTCAATAACTTAGGCAAAATTTTCTAGGGTTTGGAGTCTTCATTTTTCTCGTCTTCTGTTTGCTTCTTTCATTTTCCAAAAACATACAAAAAAATGTGTTATGTTTTTCTTAAGGGAACCTCATTTAAAAATTCAAGTTGTGGTTGAGTTTTTTTTTGGTGTTCAAAGATCTCGATATTGTTTCAGTCTAGTTGGTTGATTCTTGTGCTCCTGTTGTTGTTCGCTTCAAGCTTTGAGTCGTCATTTTATTGAAGTTGAATCAAACCGCTGTAATCGTCAAAGTTTCATTAGTTGAAAAATCTCGTTCAGGTTCATATCTTACCTCTCTCTGTTTTATGTTCATATGAATCAAAATATGGCTGGATCTTAAGATACGAAAGTTTGAGTTCATTTATCAATTGCTGGATCGGTTTCTATATGTTAAGGCGTTTGGTTTCTTTATGTGTGAAATCTGTTTTAAAGTTGTGTTTTCTAGATTCTTCATGAATGGCTAAACTTTTGGTCCGCTCTGTGGCTGATAGATGAGACATAGTTTTTGTTTGTCGATTCATTGATTCACAGCACTTCCCACACGTCTCTAATGCAATACGAGCTTATGAAATTAACACCAGCTATCTCTTGTTACTGTTATGTTGCCTAGTCAATGGTATTTACCAAGACTTGCTACAAATGCTCGAGGATAAGCGATTCAATGCTTGTTCTAAAGCAGTAGCTGGTTTAAACTTCAGCTATCCAAGTAGAATTGATTTAAATTTTAGCAATAGCTTATTAAGTTTTGGTTCATTCTCGTCATGTTTGGTTTGGCTTTGCACTCGCGTGGATTGTTCATCTCGTCTTGGTCCATATAACCGTAGTAGAAATGTTGCCGCTGTTACTTTTCTTGTTCTTGCCCTGTTGATTCGTTAGATTTTTTTCTGTTGATATTTCGTCGTTTGTTTTGCTATCGCTGTTCTGCTCTTGTTAGGTGCATCTGCCGGTTTTTTACTCTCCTCTATTAGGTTGTGAAGAATGTTTGGGTGCTAATTCTATGAACATGTCAAATCTGATCGAATTCAGCTATTTTGAGCATCAAATCTGTCTTGTTTCCTCTGTTTTAAGCTGGGAAGTTCATCGAGTTGCTGCTTGATTGCTTTCTTCGAGCGTTTTTAGTTTATTTTGGAGTCACATATTTGATCGTTCTCTTCGCTGTAAGCAACACCCTTTTGTGTTGGAGATCTGCAAAAATAGACTTTAAACTGTTAAGTATATGGTAGCTAGCTTCTCGTGACTTTGTTTAAACTATTCGAGCTGAGTCTATATCATGATGATTGTATTTTCCCTTAAAGTTTGCTGGAATAAAATGGTTGGAAGTAGTTTTGTTTTCAAATTTGGCAACAACAATAGCATCTCTGTTCAGTTAGTCATCTCTTGACCTCGTGTTAGGAGAAAACTTCTAACCAGAGAAAGAGGGAAGAAATTTGAAGTTCTGATTTTGTAGTTCTATTAGTAAGATAACATTATGCCAATTATTTTCTCATGTTGATTCCAAGTATTTGCTAAAGGTTGATATATTTGGATACTATAATTTTCCTTGGTTTAGGTGCAACCTCTCAGTTGTCATAATGTAATAATTGACAAATTACAACTGACACAATAGGGACAATTGAGTGAATTTAGCTCATATTAAATGTTTGTTGATGGCATGAATTTAGCCCAAGTACATATTTTATGATCTTTGGGCATCCATTTTCCTTACTGAGGTGGTATGGAGGGATGTTTTATACGCTTGGACAGTTGTGACTCAATTGTTAATTTCCAACCTGTCTTTGGCTTATACAAGAAAAATATCTATACGTCATTCATTTAATTGTGGACAAAGTATTGAATATATCTGTCTATTGCTTAGAGTTATTCAAATCATGAAGTTGAGCTTTGGTTTATAGCTATTGCATTTTTTTGAAGATATAACTGCTGCGTTTTTTTAAATGGAGCTCTTGAACAGGTTAACTTCCACCGAGTCTTGAGTATTGGGAATTCACAGTGTTTTGGACTAAGTCCTTTTCCACAACTTTGGTCTTTTACTAATGAACCTCCAGTATTAGGAAAATTAATCACCACCAATGAACATCGAAGAAAAGCCTTTAGGGCCGTTTAAAATACGATTATGGTTGCGTATACGTTTACGTAACATGACCATGATCCTAAATTAATTCGGAGTATACGTTCGCGCAACTTCGCTCAATCTTTTTCTTAATAATAAAATGGGTTACAAGCTTTAATTATTTTTAGTTCACGTAAGTTCATTAAAATCTCATATGGCCTTCTAATAATTTCTTAGGCTAGATATAAAAAATTTATAACTAAATATTTCGTAGAATATCCTTTAAGGCCGTTTAAAATACCCTAATGCGATTGCGTATACGTTCGCGTAACACAACTACACTTCTAAAAACAAAACCGAAGAATGCGTTCGCGCACCTTCGGCCCAACACTCTCAATAATAATTAAGCGTTATTGATTGTGGACATGTTCGCGTGACACGGTTTTGACGCACCAAACGGGCAGGTATACATACGCGTAACCCGTCTCAAGATAATTTTCTAATTAAAAGCGGTAAAAGAAGCAAATGGACCTAGGTTTAAAAATCAGTAATTAAATAATTAAATAAGCCAAGTAGGATCAAAGCGACCGTGCTCGAATTATGGAACTCGGGAGTGCCTAACACATTCTCCCGGGTTAACAATATTCCTTACCCGGATTTTTAGATAGAAGACTATGTTACAGAGTCATTCTTGTCCTCGATTCGGGATTTACACCGGTGACGTGGGACACCATAAATCTCCCAAGTGGCGACTCTGATTTTAATTAAAATGAATCCGTTTCGATTGTCCTTTGAGTGGAAAAACTCTCTTTATTATACCCTTTCGGGGGTGTAGTAAGGAAAAAGGAGGTGTGACATGCATATTTCGGGATGTATCTTCCCTGTGCCGTGTGAGCCATATACAATACTGAGTGGTTGTGAGATTATTATCTTTTTTCAGAGATTGATCTTCTCCATAGGGCTAGATTGCCCTTCCTCAGTACTGAGTAGCTGCTGTCAGAAATGTATATATTCCGGGATGGATCTTCCATAGGTCGTATGAGCCATAGGCAATACTGAGTGGATGAGCATTTAGGATTGCATGCACATGAGGCACTCGACATGATGCATTACATACAGCATGTGCATTGGCATGCAAATGTAGCAAAATTATATTTCTTTACCATGTTCATATGTACTCTGTTTTCGCTGCTGAGCTGAATAGTTAATTGAAAGTATGCCTACGTTTATGTATATTATTTCTATCATCCCCGATGAGGTTGAGTTTGTCATTTCCTTTCAGTCCATAGTTTGGAGTTGTTACTTACCGAGTTGGTGTACTCACGTTACCCCCGACACCTTGTGTACAGATCCGGGTGGTTTAGGTCCCGGTGGCAGTTATTGATCGAGGTTGCATGTGTTGGAGATCGTTGAGGTATCTGTATGGTGTTCACAAATCTTAACCCTCCTTCTTTATTCTAGTTATGTTTTAGTAGTATTCAATAAACATCATAGTAGACTATGTTATTTTCCTAGACGCCCATGTACTCCGTGACACCCTATTTTTGGGCTGGCTGTTTCGTATTATGACTTATGCCTTATGTTCTTAAACAGTTTATTTAAATGATAAATGTATTTTTCCGCAAATGTTCTAGTATTGTGGTTTGGATTACGTTGAGTTGATGTTGGCCTAGTTCCACGATGGGTACCATCACAACAGGTTGAGTTTGGGTCGTGACAGGCAAATAATTGAATAACTATTCCTAAATATTAGGAAATTACTGAATGATTATTTTTACATGTTAGAAAAATAACTTAATTACTATTTTGTTCAATGTAAATTTATTTCTAAAGGGTAAAAAAGACGAAAGACATTTTGTTAAGGGCGATAGATAGACCCAATTATTGAAAAGAAAGATAAAGAAAAGTATACATAAAATATACATAAACATAAGATGAGATATAAACCTAACAAAAGAAAAGTATACATAAAGATAAGATGAGATATAAACCTAACAAACTCCTAAAATAAAGGTTGACCAAAAACTACAAAAAGATACAGATAGACAAAATCAAAATGTCCCGTATTAAATGAAAATAGTTGAACCAGTCACGAGCCCTTTATATGTTCAAGTAGGAAATTTTCATTGTTAAATCATAAATGTATAAGATTAAAAATATATGGACAAGATGCTTTGGAAAATGTCTTTAATATGTTTATGGGTAAGAAATTTACTGCTAAAATTGTGGGATTGCATATATGCGGTAAAATAATTAAGGTGTGCATATATAGCCGGTAGTTAGTCGAAAAGTATTTTACGTTTAGAATTTCGAAATTCATTACAAAGTTACTTTTAGGATTGCATGATTTAGAGAAGGCTTACAATATAGTATTGAGGGAGGTTATGTTGCGATGTTTGGAGGTTAAAGGTGTTTTTGTTGCACATATTAGGGCTATTAAGGACATGTATGATGAAGCTAAGACTCGAGTGAGGAACGTGGGAGGGGATTCGGAACACTTTCCAGTTACGATGGGTTGCGCCAAGGCTCAACCCTTAGCTCATTTCTATTTGACTTGGCAATCGATGCTCTCACGTGCTACATTCAAGAGGAGGTGCCGTGGTGCATGTTATTTGCATATCACATTATACTGATTGACGATATGTGAGGCAGTGTTAACGAAAGGTTAGAGGTTTGGACACAGACCCTAGAGTTTAAAGGTTTCAAATTGAGTAGGACTAAAACAGAATATTTAGAGTGCAAGTTTAGTGGTGCGACTAAGGTAGTGGATGAAGACGTGAGGCTTGATTCTCAAGTCATCCCTAGGAGAGAAAGTTTTAAGTACCTTGGGTTAGTTATACAAGACAATTGGGAGATCGACGAGGATGTTACACATCATAGTGGGACGGGGTGGATGAAATGGAGGCTCGTTTCTGGTATTTTTTGTGATAAGAATATGCCACCAAAACATAAAAGTAAGTCCTATAGAGCGGTGACCAGACCGAATATGTTGTGTGGGGCGGAGTATTGGCCAGTCAAGAACTCCCATGTCCATAAGATGAAGGTGGTTGAAATGAGGATATTGAGATTGATATGTGGGCATACCAAGTTAGATCGAATTAAAAATGAAGTTATTCGGGATAAAGTGGGCGTGACTCTTGTGGAGGACAAGATGTAGGAGGCGAGACGTAGATGGTCAGGCCATGTGATGAGGAGAGGTACAGATGCTCCGGCGAGGAGATGCGAGAAGTTGGACCTTGAGGGCATGAAAAGAAGTAGAGGCAGGCCGAAGAAGAATTGGGAAGAGGTGATTAGGCAGGATATGAATTTCTCCGACTTACCAAGGACATGACATGGATTGAAAAGTAAGGAGGTTGAGAATAAAGGTAAAGGATTGGGATAGGTAGCCGAGTGTTTTTCATGTCTATGTATTGCTGTATCCCTTGACTTTTGTTTTTACTTGTTGCTTTCGTTTCGGCTTTCCGATTACAGTACTTACTTTTAGTTTTGTACTTACTTTTAGTTTTCCAATTGTTATGCTTGTTGTTGTCCTTCTTTTATCTTTCCTGAGCCAACGGTCTACCAGAAATAACCTCTTTGCCTTCTTGAATGTAGGGGTAAGGTCTGCGTACACTCTATCCTCCCCAGACCCCACTAACGACATTACACTAGATTGTTGTTGTATTCCTAAGGTCTCTTTTGTGACATAAATGACTCATTATAAAGTGGATTAAAACATCATTATGTGATAGAAAATAGGGTTTTTCGAATTATTATACAATATAAAATTAGAATACGTCCACCCTAGAAACTCATAGTATGAATTATACAAGTAGAAACTAGCAATCTCCATGCATTGGGTTTTTCTTCCTTGGGAGGCAGTGCTGAAAAACTGTACTACTAAGCTTGTCAAGTCATTCATCAATTGCAATATGCTCCAGCTTGCAGTGAGTTACAACCTTTATTATTTAGAACCGATGAACCGAAAGTGCAACACAATATAATACACTTTCACTGTTTTAGGCTTTTATACTACTAGAAATTCGGGTCTTAGCGACCACGAAAAGTGATCAAAGTTGGTCGTTTATTGGCCAAAAAGCGACCAAACAGGCCTGGTCGATCTTAAGCTGGTCCCTTTACCTTAGGGACCAAAGTTGGTCGCTAATTAGCGACCAACTTTGGCCTCTCAGGTAAAAGGACCAAATTTTCCGGATATAGAGAATAGCGACCCACTTTGGTCACTATATTATTTTAATATTATAATTTTGGCGACCAAAGTTGGTCTCTTTCTGTAAATTACGTTTTTTTTATTATTAATCATAAAATAGCGACCAACTTTGGTCTGTAAATAAAATATTATATTTTAAAATCTGAAAAATAGTGACCAAAGTTGGTCGCTTTACTACAAAATTTTTTAATTTTTTTTTAAAATAATCGACCAAAGTTGGTCACTAACTTCAAGAATTAATTTTTTTTTAGTAATATGCGACCAACCTTGGTCGCTATATTCCAAAAAATTGTTATTTTTAATGGAATCGCGACCAAAGTTGGTCGCTTTTTTTGAAATCTGGGTTAAATAGCGACTAATCTTGGTCGCTATTTCCCATAAAATTGTTTTTTTTAATTGAAAAGCGACCAAATTGCGACCAGAGTTGGTCGCTTTTCTTATTATATTGTTGGCAGGAACTGCCTGTTTTGGCAGCTACTCCACCTACCAGCTTACCAAAATTCCTAAACAGGCATTTTATGCCAACAACAAGCAACAACAATAACAATAAAAAGCACCAACAAGAACAACAACATTATAACCAACAAAGTATAAAGTTCAATATCACTTTATACTTTAAGCTAACCAGACTAATAAGTTAACTGTTATTACAAAACCATTCGAAAACCGATTGTATTTGTCTAGTTGAAAGTGTATAAAATTCAAGGATTGTTCTGTACATCATTATCATCATTGACACGACCGATTTCCACAATAGGCCATGAAGGCGCCCGACACCGCTGCCAGGCAGGCCAATGCGGAACATTTCCAACTTCATAAGTTAATTTTATCAGAATTTAAGTGAAATAAATATCCGAATTTAGATCGGAAAGCAAAAAGTGATAGATAATGTAAATAACATAATGATACAACCCAAAAAGAAAGTCTACCAATGTGTTTGTGCCAAGACCTGGTGTCACAAGTACGGGCATCTAGTAGAATATACAAAAGAATATCTCTATCCTTCTGTCTGAGATAAAGAAAGACAGCCAAAGTAAAGGAAGACTCCATCCGGCTGTTGAGCGGCATAGGAAGGAAGCAGCTCACCATGGAAGTCTCTGCCTTAGACCCTGTACAATAAAGTATAGAAGTGTAGTATGAGTACATAAACAATATGTACCCAGTAAATATCCCGTCTAATCTCGTAGAAATAGAGACGAGAGGTCGACTTGATACTTACTAGGGCCAAGATAATATAATAATAATGTGCTTTGCTAAGCATGATAGTCTCTAATAATTAACATGTAATAATGAAAAGCAATAATCATGTTCTTAACAATATTTCAGTTATCATTTACATTTTAAATACTTAACAAGTGAGCATGTCATGTCTAAGCTTTAGCATATATATATCATGCGCAATCATGTCGAGGTCGACGGCTCGCTCCAACAGAAAATAAATTATGCACTACCGAGGGTCGAACGACACGAATCATAGATGCATCTATTTACACCGAGATGATCGGCCCGATCCATAAATATCAAGAAAACATCAAGAATGCACACAAAGGCTCATTTATATACAAGGAATCTCTTACAAAGGTCCAAGAAGTTCATATGTTCACTTTTTGTTCTTCTCAAGTCTCTAGTGTGAGCACGTGATTTTTGCCCTAAGCAAATTATTCCTAAAATACAAACAAAATGATTTTTTCATTATTTTTATAATTTTGTTGATATTTGTTGCATTTTTGTATTAATTAGTTGCATAATAATTCATACTAAAATTACAAAAAATATGCGTATGCATTAGGATTTTTAGTTTTACAATTTTAGTATTAATTCATTTCGGAACAATTTAAGAAAAAATCAAAAATAATATTTTTAGTGTTTTAATAGGAAATTGCTATAAAATAGTTATTAAATAAATTTTAGAATTTAATTAGTTTTAGTTTAACAATTTAATAAATCAGAAACTGGAAAAAAGAAAATATACAAAAAATAAAAATACAAAAATAAAATACAAATAAAATACCAACGAAAGAAATGGATTGTTTAAACTTTTTGGGCCAATACCCCAGTTTGCTTAGCCCAAATAACGCCCAGGTCCAAACACTCCATACCCGTCTACCCCGCCCTTAACCAAACGACCCCGTTTTGGGAAACTGAATCACAGCCCTTGATCAACTTAATCTAACGGACAAGGTTTGGATTTTATTAATAAATAAAACGACGTCGTTTAATGTTCATCCAATCTCAGCCGTTAAAATTGGCTCATCCAACGGTTTGGGGGTCAATCATTATGTTTTAATATATATCATATACCAAAAATGAAAAAATCAGAAAAACATTTCATCTTCCTCATCTCTGTCCCAAACCGTAGCCGACCCCGTCTCCCCGCCGACCCCCGCCGGAACCCTACCGGCGAAAAACACTACCCACGCCAACAAACCACCAAAATACACCATAGGACCGCTTTGAGACCCTCAAGCCACCCCTACACTCCGTTTCTTTCAAAAATAGCCCTATCATCTCAAATATCCAAAAATGCTTCGCCGAAACCCTAACTCCGGCGAACACGACTTCGTCCAAACTAACCAAAAATCACACCACAGTTTTTCCTTGACACCCACAACCCTATTCTGAGGATCTTGAACCTTAAAAATCACTGGAACGAATCGAATCAGAATTTGAAGTTTCTTCGGTGACTCAACATTCAAGAAAACTGACGCCAAACCTCCTTGGATTCTTGGAGATTTTGATAACTAAAAAAAACGAGACTGTCCAAGTAAACGAAAAAAAAGCTAAGTGTTCTTTTCTTCTGTTTCTTTGTTTTTATTTTCTTGCATGTGATTGTTATATGTTTTTAATTATTTTTCGTCTCTCAATTTCTGTTTGTTATTAGGGTTTACCGATTCTTATTAAGGAAATAGCATCTTAATTTCTGATATTAATATTAGATTTTTAATAAATAGATTCTGATTAAATTTTGATTAAATAAATTGATATCAAAATTAGTATAATTGGATTTTCAGTGTGATTTTAATTGTTTGTTTCATTAGCTATTGATATTAGTTAATCCTGATATTTGTTAGTATTAATTAGTTTGAGTATTTTTGGATTAATTGACAGTAATTAGTCGATTTGGTTATAGCTGTTAGGTTCATAGTCGTTAGTTAATTCAAATAGTTAAATTCTGATTGGTTTTTGATAATTAGGGCCATAATAGTTAAAACTGATAGTTAAATAATTCAGGGGGTAAAAGGGTAAAAGGACAGTAGGTTAGTTAGTAAAATCAACTCAGTTTCAGGGTTAGTTTTGGTATATAAAAAGGGTGAACAGTAATAAATCAAGGGAAGTGGGGGTTGTTTGGGTATAGGAAAAGGGCAATGGGGTAGATTTCTAAGTGAAGTGTGGGTAAATAGGAAATTACATTAGGGTAGAAGGTTCTAGATGGGGTAACTAGCATAATTCTTAACAAATAAGGGTAGTTAATTGAAATACAAAATAAAGAATAAGGGTATAAATGAAATAAAAGAGGGACCATAGTGTAATTAATAAAATTTGAACTTCCCTCCAAATTTAAATCTATAAATAGGCATCAATATGCCTTATTTCAGAAGGTTTTTTTGAAAATCTGAAACCTCTCCAAAATAATTTCGGCTTCCTTAGATCTAAATTTCACAATTCAACATTCCAAAAAGCTCAAAAATATTAGAAATCAGTAGAAAAACCCTAAAACATCACTGTTTCATTGATTTTTAGTTCAATTTGAAGACTATATCTCAATTCTCTTCGGTTCTGGTAATTGGAATGCTGATGAATTTGCATTGAAATCATTCAAGTGTCTGTTCTACTGGTTTCTATCATTTGATGTGGCTTAAATCTGGTGTATTGAAGTTGTGATTGCATTTTAACCTCGTCCTGTTGCTGGTTAAAAAATTGTTGATTGATACTGCTGTTTGCTCGTCCTACTGTTAACTGATCCTACTTCTTCTTAATTCTAAAATTCCAGGTACTTCTTTGATTCCAAATTGATGAAGCTGTAGGAAAAGAGTTGAAGTATTATATAGTTGCTTGATTCTTCTGAAAAATATACATTACTTACTGTGTTTGTTAATAGAATTGTAGCTGATTGTGTAATGCATGAATAGGACTTTTGAAATGTATATTCATAATACAGTACATTTACTAGTCTGAACACTAGCTAGAAGTTTGGCCATTTGAATTCAATGTTAGTCTTTGTAGATCCTGTATAAGAGATTTGCAGGGAGTTAATTTTACCTTGTTAAGTCGAGTATTGTAATTAATTTCGACTTTGGACTGTTAAAATTAGTTGTCAGTGAGTTGTGTAATTCAATTGCTTAATAGTATATCAGTTTAATATTAGTTTTAATAAGTGCTGGAATCACGTTTTAATATAAGTTTTAGTTAGTTTAATAGTCTACAAATTCTTACACAAGAGTTGTTTTACTATATCAATAGTGCAAACTCACAGATCTCTATAATAAATCACATATTCGTGTTCTTATAATTGCAATTTCATTACCGGAAATTACTGTCACTAGAATATTAGAGTTATAAATTGTTAAAATCCGATTGTGTTCAAAATTAAGTGTGATAGGGTTTTGAACAAAAGTGTGTTAAATTCAAAAACACCTTTGTTAGCATTAAATGACTCTAACATAAATATAAAACTGCTCTGCTAAGGATTAAGGCTGTTTAAGTGATATTGAACATATGAGCCCTGAATTAATGATCAGTTTGTGTACAATTAGAAATGGGCTCATCTTCAGGGTTTCAATTTATGAATGACCATTGTTTGTTTGCATTGTTAAAAATTCTAACAGGCTCAAAAAATACTACTGCAGTTTATTTGAAAATTAAAAGGCCCAAAAAATATTTTGAATAATGTTTGTGATAAAAATACATTAGGAACAATGGAAATTAATTCATCAATATGAAATCAAGTTTTGAATTAGGTAGCGGGTTCAAGCTAAAAGGTTTTATCCTTTTGTTTGAATCCGGACTTGAATTTGAGATTTGAATTTGTATTCATGAATTAATTAACCTTTAGAGATGAAAATAGAAAACTTAGCTACTTTAGTTTGGCCTTTAATAAATATCAATGAGATGAGTCTCGCCGAATTAAATACATAATTGCGGGGCCCTCATTAATTACTCACTAAAAATAGTTAGTATTCGGGATAGGCCGTTTAGCGAATTTCACGGCCTTCCCAAAAGATAACAATACGTTAGCCGCGTTTTAGGCGCGATTCTTAATAATTTTACCTTCCTAATATGGGTGTGCATTTCATGCAACCCAAATCCAAATCTGAAAACGTTGGATAAGGATGTGTCGAGGATCCGGGTGCATTTCATGTGACGAGATCTGAAAACATATTCTTAAATGATGTTTACTTTCTTAAATAAAATAATTGACAAAAAGCGGAAATTAATTTTAAAATTGCACAAGTAAGGTAATATGTACAAAAATTAAATTTTAGCCAAATATAATAGTTGAGCGACCGTGCTAGAACCATGAAACTCGGGAATGCCTAACATCTTCTCCCGGGTTAACAGAATTCCTTACCCGGATTTCTGGTTCGCGACTGTTAAACAGTGTCAAACCCTTCCTCGATTCGGGATTCAAACCGTTGACTTGGGACACCATAAATCTCTCAAGTGGTGACTCTGAATCTTAAATTAAAACGAATCCCATTTTGATTGTCCTTAAATTGGAAAAACTCCTTTCTTTACTATATCCCTTTCCGGGGTGTAGTAAAAGCCGATAAAAGCATCCTTCGGAAAAAAGGAGGTGTGACAGCTTTGGCAACTCTGCTGCGGACAAGAACCCAGAATTTCGGTTCAGGGTTCAAGAATTCGAGCTCAGTTAAATTGTTGTATTTGGCTTTATTTAATTTTGCTACATGATCCATGCTACACGTGCTAAATGTTTACCGCTTTAATATTTATTGAATTGTATATAAACTGTCATGAATCCCTCCATCTTTCTGAGTCTTCTACATCATAGAGAAGGGTGCACTTCGTGTAGCTTCTCTTCTGTTAGAGTCTTTTTCCCAATTTAGAATGAGGTTTGGATAAGTTACAAAGCCGGGCAAGCTTCTGTATCCCCGGTACGCTGCCTCCCCCTCGGCCCGAGTTGTCCGCTCGGGTAAGCTAGATCTAGACCAATAATCCTAGGAATTAAACCTAGTTGAACAATAAACTCATGCCGGATCCCTAGTAGGATGTTTATTTGCATCACGTGCATTTTGACTAAGGGGACTCAACACAGGGGTTGGGTCCGTCTAGGACAGGTGACCCGAATTTAAATGACCATCCTGATGCATATTACGTGCTACTTGCATTTATTTGCTCGGCTCCGCATGTTGATCGGCTTGTATACAATGAGTGAAGAATTGAAAAATAGCAGTGTTAGTACTAAGGGAGGATAACTATTTACTGTGAAAAACCCAATGCCCAAATAGTACCGAAATGCTGCCGGATTTTTGAAAAAATAAAAAATGGAAAAAGAGAAAAAAAAAATTTTGAAGAAAAATTTTTGTTGGTCAAAAATAGTCTTGATTTTGGCCAATCGGCCTGAACTACGCTGGTTTGATTCTCACCACGTGTGAGATACGTAGGCAACCCTTGACGGGTCCAACCACACCTTTTGCAAAAATAGTCGAAAAATGTCAAAATTTTGTTTTTTTTGTTATAAATAAATCGGGTGATGCTATTTTTTATTCAAAACAAGCCGAATGTCCCTCAAAAGACGCCGGAAGGCCATTTTGCAAAAATAGCCACTTTGAATCACTTTAAATAATTTGACAGCACAACCTTGAAATATCCCTTGACGAAATGTTAAAAGGCCGTATCCGCAAAATCAAGTTTGGGTCATTTAACACCTTTACAAAAATAGCCACTTTGTCAAATAAGCCATTACTTGGCCGGTTTTGGCTAAAATAGCCATAATTGATATAAAAATTTTCTCAGTCTTGCGATTGGCCTGTGGTGATGCTGAGTGACGCCCCATGGGCCGCAGGATGAGAAATTTTGATATTAATTTTAATCATTGAATATGGAATTTCTTAAATGAAAATTTTTGCAAAAATAGCCACTTTTCTTTTTAATTATTAAATTCCTTCAAATAAAATGTGCAGGATGAATTCAAATGACATCGAAACCTTCTCAGTCCTGAGCGAGATACCCCTTAAGCTCCATTTGTGGTGGAATGACCTTGGAGATGAAAGCAGAAAATCAGTGGTAAAAATTCTAGGTGGCCTTGTAGGACTTATGAATATAAAACCAAGAAAGGATATTATTAAAGCCTTGATACCGTTTTGGGATCCGACTCGAAATGTCTTCAGATTCTCTGATTATGAGCTCACACCAACATTAGAAGAAATAGCAGGGTATGCCGGTCTTAATGGAAACATGAGAAATAGATATCCTTTGTCACCGAGACCGGTCGCACTCCACCGGTTTTGGATTTGCTAAGTATCAGTCGGGAAGTCCAAGACTCGTGTCTAGAGGATGGGTATTGTACTTCGCATTTTCTCTATCACCGATATGGGAACCCGAAGGGCTTCGAGGAACCTAACACCGACCTGACACATGCTTGAAATAAAGATAAATGGGAGGCTCGGCGAGGGTTAGCGTTTATGGTGGCCTCTTAGGAATCGTAATTTGCCCAAGGAAAGATGGAAATATAGACCTCGGGCTAGTAGGAATGGTAGATGTAGCTATGAAAAAACCTACTACCACGGTGGTCTTCTTGATTGTAGCTGAGATATATCGGGCTTTAACTAAGTGCCGAGAAGGGGAGAAATTCTTCCAAGGGTGTAATCTTCTATTAAAAATATGGATCCAAGAGCATTTATGCCATCGCTCGGGATACATGAATTTCGGGTTGACTGGACTTAATTGCATCAATGAGTTTGAAACCCGGGTTACGGGCATTAAGTTTCCCGAAGGTGTTGAGGCTTGGACATCATTTTTGAGATCTTTGAATGCGGATAAGGTCGAATCGGCTTATGGGTGGCTTCCTGATACTGAAGTTGTCTACACTTCAACAGATGTCCCATATATTCTTCTAATGGGTATTCGGAGCATACAACCTTATGCACCTTACAGGGTCCTGCGACAATTTGGGAGGTTCCAAACGATGCACAATGATGAGGATTTGACTGAACAAATTATTGAATTGGGTCCCAAAGCTACTTTTCCAGAAGGAAGAATTAGAAAGATATGGAATGAAAGTCGGTTTCTACAACCCGACACCATGATAGAGGATCGAGCAAGGGGTGAAGTGGATCCTGAATATTTGGCATGGTTCAACAAAAGTTTTCAAGTCTCCGCTAGGCCTGCTAAGAGGCCTTATGTACAGTAGTTTACTGATGGAGATCGAGTCCAATGGGGTTGGTTAACAAAGGAGAAAGAGTATCGGGCTAAAATTAGGGCATTGGAGCAACAGGTGTGGGACCTTCAGCTTGAGAAAAGTGTGCAAATTGCGGCGGATGAAGGAGAGAAAAAGAAATTGGCCCAAGAAAATGATGCTTTGAAGGCACAGATTCACCAAATGAAAATCAATGCTAGAAACCGAGAAAGAAGTGTGTCTGATGAAAGGTTGATCAAGGGATTGAAAAAGCAATTTTCTGATTGTCAAGAGGAGTTAGAAAAATACGAAAGGAACGTAGCAAGACTCCGAACACATTTGGCCAAGAAAACTGAGGAAAAAGCTCAATATGTACAATAGTTGAGAAAAGATTATGAAGGGACCATTGCCAACATGAGAAGAAAAGAAAATGCTCGGGAAGAAAAGGCGGCTCGTTTAGACAAAGATGTTCAGGCTGAAAGTACCCGATGTTATGAAATGATTGCTGAAATGCAAAAGGAAATAAAATTACTACAAGATCTTCATCTCCAAGATTCTCAAATACTTGAAGCTCAGGCCTGACAGATAAGTCGACTTCTCCATGAAAAGGGCCAAATTAGGGAAAGAATTCGAGGTATTGCACGCTATGTTGTTAAAGGGAGCCAATATGGTGAAAAGATGGGGTATGCCACTTCTTCTGCAGCAGTAATGATATTTGTCCGACAAATTATGAATTATTTGGAGCAATTACAAAGGAGTCTTACAAGCAGGCCTGCGGCGATGTCGAATGATGCCCCGCGGGCCCCAGGGTTTGAAGCTTTGATGTACTCTTAAAAAGAAAAATAGTAGCTAAAGTTTTGAGTCTGTATTTTGATTTCAAAAATGGAATATTAGCTTAGGATTGATGTAATCGTTCGTCATTAATGAAATTTGAAAATTTCCAAAAAAAATGTATTTGTATTTTTTCCTTGTTTTTAATTCAAGCACAATTGCGATATATAGGCAATTTTTATAGGACCGATTGCAACCATATGAAAATACTAAAAAAAACTAGTGAAAAATAAAAGAAAAGTGAAAGTGAAAAATAAAGAAAAGAAAGAAAAGAAAGAAAAGAGAGGGAAAAGCCATAACAAAAGAATTGGCAAAGCAAAGAAAAAGGCAAAGATAAAAGAAAAGCCATAATTGAGAAAGTCGGGATGACGCATGTGGCCAACAAAATTGTTTAAATGCATCTGCGCTCCCAATGTGCGATTATTGATTGATAATGCCCTAACCACTAATCATTGTTGTTGTTGATGAGTCCAAACATGTGTTTTTAGTTAGCTGGCATTCTGGCAACTCATCCGTACAATACCCGTTCCAAAGATATTTCGAAAATGATTAGCCAAGAGATCGAAGCTACAATTGTTGACCCGGATAGGGATGAAGAAACAGTGGATGTAAATGCTATGAAAGAGGAAATGTACCAGCTGAAACAACAAATGGCCGAAATGTACTAGGCCTGGGCGAAAGGACAACCCTTACCTGTATATCATGCCTATCCTGCCTACCTTCCTCCACTAGTTCAAACACAAGACCCTCATACCGTAAATTCCTCTCCCGCCTATCCTACATATCCACCATATTATGCAACCACTTCTCAAACACCACCACCTTTTCCACCGCCAAAACAAATCCCACCACCACCACCACCAGTTGCTCTTGTGTACGTGGCTCCTCCACCGGCCATGTTACATAAATCTTCAAGTGAACCTCTATTCCACACCCAAGAAAATCTTTACTATCCACCAGAACCCACTTTTAGACCTCATGAGCAATACCCTTACACTCCTCTCATTGATATATCCGAGGAAGATAAACTACCCAAGAACCCCGAACAGGAGGAAATGATTCGTAAAGTAAAAAGTTTGGAACAGTCGTTCTGAAACATGCAAGGTCTTGGAGGGCAAGTAAGTGTGGCTTATAAAGGCCTGTGCCTGTTTCTAGAAGTCCAACTACCTGTGGGTTTTAAATTGCCAAAGTTTGATCTTTATGATGGGCATGGAGACCCCGTGGCCCATTTGAGGGGGTTTTGTAGGAAAATGAGGGGTGCTGGAGGAAAAGATGAATTTCTAATGGCATACTTCAGCTAGAGCCTCAGTAGGTCGTCTTTAGAGTGATATACTAGCCAAGATCACATCCGTTGGTATACCTGAGACGACTTAGCCCAGTCCTTTGCAAATCACTTCCAGTATAATTTGGAGATTGCTCCTGACCGACTCTCCTTGACAAAGATTGAAAAGAATCCTGGGGAGAGCTTTAGGGAATATGGATTTAGATGGAGAGAGCAGGCCGCGAGGGTCAATCCACCTATGAAAGAGGGTGAAATGGTGGATTACTTTTTGCAAGCTGTAGAGCCCACCTATTATGGCCATTTGGTGTCAGCCGTCGGCAAAACATTCAATAAAGTTGTCAAAATGAGAAGTATGGTAGAAGAAGGGTTAAAGTCTAATAAGATCATGAGCTACTCAGCAATAAAGGCGACAACCCAAGCCATCCAGACTGGTACTGTAGGGGTTCTGGGAAAGAAGAAGAAAGAAGAAGTAGCTGTGGTGGAAGCAAGGACATGGCCCAGGAGTCCTTCCCCTTATTATCATCAACCCCGCCCACATCACCAACCCTACCCACATACACCATACAGCCCACCATAACATTATTATCCACCTCCCATTCCCCATTTTTCAGTTCACCACGCCCAAACTTACCCTTAACCCCAAGCACCATGGCGTGCAACCGCTCCTCATAACACCTACCATACCCACCTCCCAAAACATACAGAAATCCCGGTGGAACTGGTTTCTGCCCAAACCTGCTGCTAGAAATGATAGATTGCAGAAGAAAAAGACTTTCACTCCGTTAGAAGAGTCCTATACCAGCCTATTCCATAGGTTGAGGCAGCTTGGAATGTTAAACCCCATTGAACCGAAAATCCCAAACCCTCCACCAAGGAACCTGGACCATTCCGTCAGTTGCAAATATTTCTCAGGAGCTCCGGGGCACGATACGGAGAAATGTTGGCACTTGAAGACTACTATTCACGAACTTATTGACACTAGGAGAATTGAAGTACAGGCTCCTGAAACTCCCAATATTACGTAGAATCCACTACAAACTCATCATGAGGCTCATATGATTGAGTTAGTACAGAGGGGAGAGTGCAAAAAGCCATCTCAAACGGTGATGATGATCAAAGCAAGTGAAAGTAAAGCAGATGAGAAATCAATTGGTGGGAAAGCATTGGTTGTAGCGGAAAAAGTGGTTAATGAGCCAGTGTTGATATTAAAGCCGGAACCTGTTAAAATAACAATACCAGGAGCAATTGTTAATCCCGTCTTTGTTGTGAAGGGTGCTCAAGCAGAACCGGTCATCATTAAACCGGTAACTCAGTTGCCTGTCGTAGATGCAAAGGCTGTTCCGTGGAATTATAATAAACTGACTGTTATATACCAGGGAAAAGAAATCAAAGATGAAGTATGTGAAACTCATGGTTTGACTAGATCAGGGAGGTGTTTTGCTCCTGAGGAATTTAGAAAAGCTAAAACGACTAGGGACAATCCGGCACCGGTGAAAAAAGCTGTCACCGAGGAGGAAGCTGAAGAATTTCTGAGAAAAATGAAG
>MU767958.1:0-29620 GCA_026770625.1 Nicotiana glauca
CAATGATATTTGAGGATCGAGTTGCACGCCGCAACAATGATATTTGAGGATCGGGTTGCACGCCGCAACAATGATGTTTGAGGATCGGGTTGCTCGCCCCAACAATGATGTTTGAGGATCGGGTTGCTCGCCGCAACAATGATATTTGAGGACCGGGTTGCACGCCACAGCGGTGGTTGACTCCAGTGTGTTTTATTTGAAATATTCGTGTTCTTGAATCGCTATAAATTCTTTGGTTGTTTCTATTTTATATTGTGATTTCCTAATTATAACTGTTGCCTCCCCACTACATGATCCGCCCTTCTGTTTGTTGATTGTTTACTTCCTTTATTTTCTTTCCGTTGTATGTATATAATTGAACTGTACAGGTTTATCTGGTGGTCTGGTCCTAGCCTCGTCACTACTTCGCCGGGGTTAGCCCAGGCACTTACCAGCACATGGGGTCGGTTGTGCTGATGCTACACTCTGTGTATTTTTTTGCACAGATCCAGGTGTTGGAGCAGCATTTGAGTAGCAGTAGCATTTTGGGAGCGAGCTTCCAGTCCTGGGACATTCGAGGTAGCTTTGCTGACGTCCGCAGGCCCGGAGTCCTTTCTATTTCATCCAGTTTGTTATCATTGTACCGTAGCAGACAGTTATATGTTTCATTCGAACCTTGTATTTAGTTTTCTCTAGACGTCCGTGAGTATTGTGATACCAGTCTTGGATAGAGGATTTGTTAAACTTCTGCATTTCTTTCAGTTAACTATGTTTGAGACTTCCGCTTTATTATTAAATATTTTATTATTTCTAATATTGTCGTGGTTCGTTAAAAGAGGTAATTGATAATTGGCTTGCCTAACTCCTATTAGTAGGCGCCATCACGACTCCTGAGGGTGGAAAATCCAAATCGTGACAACTATCAACTTTAATAAGTCAAAAAAAAATTTCTCCAAAAACTGCTCCCTAACTATAAGAGATAATATACTGAAGATTTTTCAAATGAACGAGGGCGAAACATTTGGAAAATACTTAGGTTTTCCAATTTTCTTAAAAAAGCCTTCGAAAATTGATTATCAATTCTTAATAGAAAATTTCAAAACTAAATTAGCCGGGTGAAAAATAAATTTTCTAACAAAAGCAGGAAGGACCACCTTAATTCGCTCCATTCTCAATTCTCTTCCCAACCATGTTATGCAGTATCTTAAATTACCTTCTTCTATAATTAACTTGCTTAATCATTATCAACGTAACTTTCTATGGGGCACCACAACACAAAAGAAAAAGTTACATTTGATTAAGTGGACTACTGCCACGCAATCCCTTGAAAAGGGGGGATTATGAATACAAAATCTCAAATTAAAAAATCAGACCTTGCATGCGAGCCTTGCATGGAGGCTATTTCAAAATCCTCACCAATTATGGGCCCAAGCTTTACTACTTAATTATTTAAGACCCTCTAGACTACCTAAAAAACAGACATCAATAATTTGGCGTAATGTCATGCAAGGCTGGGACTACTGCAAATTAGAATATAAATGAAACATAGTCACATGAAAACATATTAAATTCTGGACGAATCCCTGGATTAATCAGAATTATCTAATTCGCCAGTATATATTTGGACCCCTTCCAAAAAGCGAAGAGAAGAAAATAATGTCAAACTATTACTATAATCATAAGTGGCATCTCCAATTACTCCCAATCCATCTACCTTCTAACTTACACACCCTTATTACTAATATTTAAATGGCACTTCATTCTTCTACATGTGATAAAATCTATTGGGGTCTCACACCAAATGGCATATTTTTAATAAAATCAATGTATAACTCTTTTATAACTAACACAAACACTATGGCGGATACTCAATTGGATAGCTACAGCTGGATTTGGACACTACTGATTCCACCAAAGATAGCACACTTCATATGGTTAGTTTGCCATGGCAGGCTTCCAACTGCAACATATCTAAACAGGTTAGGTATCATTAATTCTGAAATTTGTGTGGAGTGTCATTTACATCCTGAAACTTTACACCATATATTTTTTGAATGTACCCGTGCTAGATATCTTTGGGATAAGCTTAAAATATTCACAACAAATATGAATTCCTTGCTAGGAAATAATAATAATCTTAAATTTTTAAAGGTATTCATACATCAACAGTTACAATATATTAAACATAATACTCCAAATACTACTCTTATTCCTTTTGCTTTATGGGAACTATGGCTCACACAGAATCACACTACTATGGATCATATAAAATGTTACTTAAATATCCAATCCATATTTACAAAAGCTGCAGAGTTTTACCATCTTACATATCACAAAATAAAAAATACTTCTTTAATCCCTTTATATGTAAAATGGCACCCCTCCAAATATCCATATCTACAAACTGAACATAGATGGCTCCTGTGCACTTACAAAATCTGAGTATGGAATAGGAGGTCTTTTTCGTAATGCACAAGGGGATTGGATACTAGGTTTTGCAGGAAATTCAATACCTGGAACAACCATTCAAACTAAGCTTCTTGCTTTGCTTAAAGGACTGATGATTGTTGTACAAAAAAACCTAAAGCCTTTGGTCATTGAAACAGATGCACATGCCATCCTTGGTATGTTCATCTCCAATACAATGCAATATACTGATATAATTAATGACCATATGTTATTACTCCTACAGCTGGATAGCCCACCTCTTCGGAGTATCTACAGAGAACAAAATAGTATCGCAGATCTTCTAGCCAACTATGGAGCCATACATGCAAGGAAACCATGTGTACTGTTTCAAAAGCCACCACCTTTTGTGACCTCAATGTATAAACAAGATCAAGAAGGCCTACTAAGAACAAGGATGATTAAAAAAACTTCTACCATTTGTAAAAGTAGTAGTTTAGTTAGTATTGTACCTAGTAACTCTAATGTTAGTTTGGATAATTCTACTTTTGCCTTACTTAACGTTTCCTCTACAGGGGCCTTTAGTTGTAGTAATGTAAATCCGATGCCTATAATGCATCTCCTGAACAGCTCTTTAAGAGCTTGATTTTATAATCAAGTATGTTGAAGGATTGAAGTACTATCAATAAAAAAGATTGAAACAATAAAATATTATTCTATAAAAGCATAGTACAAGTCATAGTTATAGTAATAGTAATATGAATAGTACAAAGGATACTATTATCACTAAAGTAGTAAAATCAAGTACTTACAATTATACTTATAATTATAATAGCAACAAAAGAATAAAATATATTAAAGAAAAATGATGAATACAAAAATAGTGAGTTTGTGAGGGATTCTTTTTAATAATATTATATAAAAATGCTCCTAATAATAGTAGTAATAGTTATGATAGTGGTATTTAGGAGATAAAATTTTGAATGAAAACTAACAATAATAATAAATTCTCAAATTAGTAATAAAATAATTAATTTAAAGTAGATGTGTGCCAATTCCCGATAACGACATCAAAAATTTGACGAAGCTAATATAGATAGGATTTTCTGCTCGTACTCTGTCAAATTCTAGTATAGTTTATGTCTTTATGATATCGTCTCATAAAAATTAAAAAATCTAAGCTATAGACTTGTAATATTTTGACTACTATTTGAGAGAATTAAATTGATGAAAGGTGTGTTTGCAATTATAAAGTAAGACAATTTTCTTCCGAAAGGTTTATATTTAAAAAGAGTTGGGAACCATTGAATTCATTTGATATATCATTATAATAAAATCTCAGTTTTATACGTATTTCTCTAAAGAATAATTGCTTATTGCAAAGACAATCATATTTTTATACTAAGAAATAAATAATTAACACTCCATGAGGTTATGTTAATTAATTAATTTAAAATTAGTAACGATTAAACTGATATATCTTGTCTGAATTGTGCTCAAGCATAGTAAAAATTTCGTGAGAATATTTTTACTAGAAAGTCAATAATCTTGCCTTTAATAATTTCTCTGTGAGAATTAAAACTGAGAAAAGCAAGATTACATACTTGAAATAATAATCTTACTAAAAATTACTCTCACTCTAATATTTTATTCATTAATTATTATATATTAATTTTGCCTCGTGAGAATTATAAAATTAAATATAAGAATAACTTGGATATAATATATAGATGTGATAATAATGACTAATCATCATCATTCTAGCACAATATGAAACGTAAAGATAAAATTTCAAGCCAATAATGCATTGAAACTGAGATGGTATTATAATTATATCAAGCTTCATCAACTATCCCAACACAAAAAAATTTATTCCATTATGAAGTAAGAAAAGCAAAAAAAAAAAAAAAAAAAAAAACTTTCCAAGACTAAGAATATTTTTTACTACAAAGAAAAAGACCAGAGAAAGAGACCAAGATTAGTCTTCTCTTTCTCAATAGAAAACTAGATAGGAAATTGGATACAAAGTGGGATGCTTTTCTTCTATAAACATATGCATATTTTATAGGAGAATTCCTATGAGGTCTTGATGAGAACTTGCAAGACAATATCAATATATCATATGGTCTTGATGAGAATTTAACATGGCAAATTTTCATAAATTTTTTGTGGGAATTTGCCATAACTTTGTATCTATTGACTTTGTGTAATCTTAGATGAAATTGTCTCACATGCATCATTCTTCCTTGAACTTTAAGTTCTTTCTTTTCTCTTTTCCCATGTATTCTTTTTCCTGCAAGAATTGTTAGAAAAGTGCAAGAATATGATATAAATTGCTCATGTTTTATATCTAAAATAATATATTTTTATATTAAAATATATGAATAATTTATATCTATCAATATGTCCTTTATAACAACACTTCATTATAGCAACCAAAATAATTCGGAACAAACGAGGTTGTTATAAAGATGTTTGACTATATTTTGATAAAGTAAACCTATTGTTACTTTATAGAGACAAAATATTCAATATATGGATGAAATAGACTCATATATCCAAATTTCAAATGAAAACTCATACTAATAGACCCAACTTATATAAATGAATTCACTCAATTTAAACGTCAATTGAATGACACAAAACCACAACGATTGTTAAACACCATGTCTATTGTAAATATTATTTAATTTGCTCAAGTTCAAACAAATAAAGGAACAAATCATGTAGTAATAGTAAGTTTATTTAGAAGGTGCTTGACCAAGTATTTAGAATGAAAAAAAATATCTGCTTTTGAGTAAAAGTAAAAATTATTTTTGAGAAGCTGGAAAATGTAGCTTCTCCCCAAGATACTTTTTTGAAAGTATTTTTGAAAAAACAGACTTAGAAATACTTTTTAAAAGCTTAACAAACACTAATTGTTGTTTAAAAATACTTTTCAAACTTGATTAACCAAACATAAATTGCTTCTCATTGAATTGAAATGCACTTTTCAAAATAGTGGGTGCTTGAATTGACTTTTAAGAGGGTCAAAGGAGCTTAAAAGCTCTTTTTATCAAAAGTAAGGGACATATTTGTTATTTAGTAAAACCACGAGGACATGGTACTGCAATATATTTGAACACAAAATAAAAGTACCTCAATGTAAAAGACCAAGCAAGTTATTTGTACAAACCCTATAGCAAAAAAAATAAAGCAGCTCCCGTTTACTCTGGGAAATTCACTCGCAGTACATAACTAGGTATATCTCTCTTAGTTGAAGTTCTAATTTACTCTAATTTTGAACTCAGTTGATATCTAGGGTTTTGTTTTTGCTGTTATAAATGATTTTTCCCCTCAATTTCAGGTTCAAATGTCAGGGAAGGATCAAGATTATCGTATATTCGTGGGAGGGTTAGCGTGGGATGTAACTGACCATCAACTCGAAAGCGCTTTTGGCCGATATGGTAAAGTTATCGATTGTCAGGTTCGTAATTTCCCAGGATTCAGTTTTTTCCTTGAATACTTTATGCGAAATGTTCGTCATTTTTTGAGGATTTAGTGTATGTAGTGTACTACTCTGTGTTCTTATGTCTGCACAATGTTTTTGAACTTTATTATTGTGCGTTTTTACCTTTTTCCTGTATTTCTTGTAAGTTTAGAATTTGTCTAAATTATAAATAATTTCAATTTTATGTGGCAAAGTTTGAATATGCACAAGGTTAAGAAAGAAAGGAAAGATTTTTGAAACGTGTGGTCTTAAACATGTCATAATATTTGTGTGGTTATAAAACTTTTGAAACCTGATATCTTAAACAATTCATAATATACTTCATCAAAAAAATAATGCTTGTTTCATATTAATTGTGTGGCTATAAAAACTTCTCATTAAGGATAATGTGAGAATTAAGTTAAATTGTTTCCAAACTTGGAAAACCGTCATTTTTCTTATAACAGACTAAAAAGGAAATCTTGCCGGATAAATTGGAACGGAGGGAGTTATTTTTAGAAAAGTTTAAATGACACTCACGGTTTTCTCTGAAGAATGGGACCTTTTGTTCTAGCACGGATGGGTTTTTTTCCTTGAAAAAACTTCAAAAAAAAAATTCAAGAAAGAACCCTTCTTTTGCAAAGCGCGTAACCGAGCATATCCTCAGGCCATTTTCTTTCATTTTAAACTCCTTTTATTATTTGCAGCAAGATTTTTTACTTTTTTCCAGTTTAAAAAAGAAAAGAAAAAAGATGTTAAGAACCCTATACAACAGCATGTTAAATGATGGCATATATTGTTGCTGTTGCTGTCTCTTGATATGTAATCGGTGCTTGTTTTTCTCCGTCTAATAATATTACTACTTTTACTGGTCAAGAAATATATGGAGGAGGTTATCACCGTATATTGGATGTTATGTGGTGGAAGTTACCTTTGTAGCTTGTACTAATAACTGCAGACTTTGTTTGTCTTATACATGAAGCTAAGCACCGGAAACAGTCCTATGTTTTGCTTTTTTTGGTTCTCTCTCTTCATATACTTTGTGGTGCTATGCTCTATAGGAAAAATTTTGGGTCATTCTTGAATTTTTCAATTTGATTACATTGCTTTGAATTGAGTGCTTAAGTCATGCTAATTCCAACTTTTCATTTTATATTCGTCATTTATTAATTAATTCATCATTTATTAATTAATTTTTCCTTTAATATTTCTGGATCTGGTTATGCCAGTTGATGGTTTTGAGATGCCTTAGATGGAATTGTATGGGGGATGTTTTCTGTTCATTGGAATGTGCGAAGTTGCTGGACATAAGTACTTGATTCTTTTGGGCAGCTTGTTTTTGAGGTTTCACTTGGTAGAGTATCCGGAAAAAGCTTAGATCGACTGCATGTTAACAATGGCAAGCACTATTGGTTTCAATTGCGGCAGTGACTTGTTCAGAAGTACTTCCCTGACGCTGATTGCAGTTGATTCACAATTCTGCTCTGGTGCCTTAAACTGGTTCAACCACCTGCTAATTGTAAAATTTCAAGAGGCATTTGTATTTGGGCTTTGGACTTCATGGAAGATGATTGGAATAAGTGGACTGAGTGCATCATAGGTGGTCTGATTTGGTGGAATCACCATTAGTTTTAAGACTTTTCCTCAATCGAAGTTAATTGCTTAGCAGTCAAGTGCAGTTACTATCCCATAAATATATATATTTTCGTGATGCGTGCCAAATGTGGGAATTGAGGAGGTAAGTTATCTCTTGATGTAAGGTGCTTAATCAATTGCAAGTAATTCAGGGGTTCCTGATATTAAGAAAAGAAGGGGTCAATCAAGAGACAGATTTTGGATATGCAATCTAGCTCAGAGTCTAATTTCCACTTTTCCACATTTTTCAAGCTAAGTTGGTGAGCAGTTTCTGTGAATGACACCTTTTGTTCTTGAGGCTAGCAGAACCAATATTATTGAAGGCTGTTGGCAGTTCTTTTACTAGAATTTGGGTCATAGTGTTATGTTGAACGGACACCAGATTTATGAGTATCTGCATGGTAATAACAGTCTCTTTTTATTTGATCTACCACTACAGTTTGTTACTTTGTAAAGGTGAGTTCTTTTGACTGTCAAGTGGCTGCACAGGTTAAGATAAGATCGTTGGTGCTCGAAACGAGAGAAACATAAGGACTTCCTTTCATTTTTTAAAAATTCCATGGGAATATTAAAATTTTTACATTCCCATTTATAACTAGGAAGGATCTATATTAGACGACATCCGATCCGCTACCTCATGTTTGGGATGTATAGGAGACCTCTTCTTTGTTCTAAAGAATCCTCAGGGAAAAAGGTTATCGTGAAGCTATGTGGTACTTAGCTAATCTCCTGCCTCTACACGAGCCTCTTCCAAGGTTGAACAAAATTCTTAATTTCTTGACTTTTGAAGACCTTTTAGAAGCTGTTGTGCGCAGAGTTTGGATGCGCTTCTGTCTAATTCTCCCACTTATTGCTCATTCTGTTTTAATTGGTGGCTTGCTATTGTCGAGATTGGACATGATTCTTGATTTCTACACACTTTTGAAGCCCTATAGAAGTCGTTGTGTGCAGAGTCTGGATGCGCTTCTGTCTCATTCTCCCTTGTGCTCGTCATTTTGTTTTACTTGGTGGTTTTCCACTGTCAAGATTGAATTCATGATTTCTTGACTTTTTCGGATCCCTTTAGAAGCTGTTGTGTGCGGAGTCTGGACGCGATTCTGTTTCGTTTTCCTTCTATAGTTATTCTGTTTTACTTCGTTGAATGATCGTTTCGCCGTCATGAGATGTTCTTCTCTTGAGCAAGCTCAATGCTGTCATAACGTGGACCACCAGATGATGACAGGCCGGTCAAGTTTCATTAGCAGCGTTGCTTCAGCCAAGTTAGCACCTTCAGAGTGTTATGTTTCATGGCTTATTGCTCTAGATTAGTTGGCTAGCTTCATACTCTTTTCCGTCTGAATTGCATTTTGAAGGATCAAAGTGGATCAGCTCTTTTGATTTTGCTTTATCTGCTTTTATGCCTTGATAGCAGAAGGCATAAACTGGGACGTTGGAAATTTTCTTTAATGAGGATTAGTTGAGCTTGTGCTTAGAAAGATAGCTAAATGAAGGTCAGTGTTTTGGACTGTCACTGAACAAAAAGCAGAATGATGTTCATGAGAAGTTTTATGAAGGACCACCTGAAAGGTGCTGAACCACCAGTTGCTTAGACATACCTCTGCAATACTTTTGCTTGTTAGTCTGGTTGAAGTAAATGGAGTAAGTTTATGGATCCAACAAAAGTTCTAATCGGTATAGTTAAGATTACCCAAGAGGTTAGGATCCTTGTTTTGGTTTTGTTGTTTTTGCTGTTAATGGTATTGGTTCCCTCTGGATACATGTGGTCTGTGTTAATCTAATGGGTCAGAGGATGGTAATCTGCAGACCTGCAGATTTCTGCTGCCCAAGTAAGACTTTCTCTGCCGAAGTAACTTTATATTCCTAGATCTTTGCTTGCTAATATGCTTTTGTTTCTTTCCTTTCACCGATGAAGTGATTAATAAGAAAACTTACAGCACTCAAGCTTTACTTATTTTCATTTACTTACGTGAGATTTGTGAAGTTGTTGCATGTGCATAGTTGTAGACTTGGGATCCAACTTGGAGAATTGAAGTCTATATCGAGTTAAGTACACAAAATTCAAAGTTCAAGTGCACAAGCAACTAAGAATTGAAAGTGTTGCCTGATAGTGTGACTCTTGCCTCCATGGGCAGAGTGATGCATTAATAAAATTTATGTGGTGTTTTATATTATTACCCAAAAAAGAATGCTGTGATATTGTGATGAAATGTTGAGATTATCACATGAAATCCACCTCTAGATGATTTATTTATCGTATAGCTATACTGAAAATTTGTTAGAATTAACTTAGAAGTTCTAGGATCCTTGTCATGCTTACCAAAACCAAGCACTTTCTCCATTAGCTCTCCCCAGAGGTAAATGAAGTCATGAAGGCCATCAAGTATCAATCAAGTTGAACATGGAAGGGTTTTAGAGAGAGCCCTGGAGATGGTCTGAAGCATTAGGATAGGAATGTGCCTTCCATTCTGTTTTCAAAACTAACTTCTGGTACTGTTGTGAGGAGCTCCAAGTTCAACCTTTCTATGAACTATGAAGTTTGTGCCTGCATTTCTTCCGTATTATGGACTTAGATTTTGAGTTGAATTGTTTAGTTGAATTAGTGGCTATTCTGTGTTAACTACTGCTCTTGGAAGTTCAGATGGTGTCTTCATCCCTAAAAAAAGGTTCAGGTGATCACATAATGGTATGTTTTTCAAGATGGATATCATCTGAGCAATTTGGAACGTGAAATAACGAGGTTGAGATCCCCGGCTCTGTTGAATTTGGTTGATGGTTCACTGTGAATTGAGTGCCGAGCGATTAAACTAGCTAGGGATGGTCTACGTAATTGTGTGTTCCAGCTATTGCTATATAATCTTTTTCCCGATAACATTCTCTAGGAATGCTACTTTGCATTGCTATAATTTTGCTAAGTGAGATTTCATCGGTAATTCTAGGTATGCAGTTCACTGTTTACTTCTTCAGATTTTGCATGTGAAAGAGTGAAGCTGAACTCCTTTATTGTGCTTTGTATCTGAACTCCTACTCCTAATTATCAATTTTTTTTAATAAATATCAATTTGAATGTCACGTGCTTGTATATTGTCATGGGCTTCTAATAGGTTAGGTCTTTAGCTTGATTTGTTTGTCTGGTGTTAGTCTCTAAACTGTAAGTACTGTAGGTTATGATGGAAAGAGATACAGGCCGTCCTCGTGGATTTGGGTTTTTAACATTTGCTGACCGTCGCGCCATGGAAGATGCAATCAGAGAAATGCATGGTAGGGAGCTTGGTGATAAGGTGATCTCTGTGAACAGGGCCCAACCGAAGGGTGGTGGTGAAGATTCTGACCGTGGCTATGGTGGAGGTTACTCATCAGGTGGCAGGGGCAGCTATGGTGGGGGTGACAGGTCAGCAGGGCCAGACAATTGCTTCAAGTGTGGCCGCCCAGGCCATTGGGCTAGAGACTGTCCATTAGAAGGTGGTGGCCGCAATGCACGTGCAGTATCCCCTCCTCCTCGATCGAGGTATGCGGGAGGTAGTGCACGTGGGGATCGTTATGGTAGTGACCATCGGTACATGGATGATCAATATGATAGAGGGCATAATGCTGATAGGGATCGCTATGATAGCAGAGATGGTAGATATGGAAGCCGTGATCGAATTGCTAATGACAGGTGTGATGGTTTAGTTTTGGGTAAATACCTTAAACCACCCCTAAACTAGACCCAGATTATTAGTATCCTCCCTGAACTATGTCCGGTCTTAATTACCCCCCTCAACTTGGCCTTTTGAGGGCCATTACTCCCCTACATGCTGATGTGGCAAAAAGTGTGGGTACACTCGCATGCCACGTGGATTTTTCTGTTTATGTGGCATTTTTTTGAAAAATAAAATATTTTTTTTCCTTTTTAAGAATATTACTTCTTTAGATAATTTTTTCGAATAAAATTTATAATAAAACTTGGATATAACTACATTATTTATGCTAAATATTTTTATTTGGCCAAAACTAATAAATTTTTAGTTAATCATTTTTTGAATTTGACATGAAAATAAATATTTATACAATTGAAATAAATAGTCAAGACATCTTAAAAGTTATAAAAAATACATAATTGAAATAAATAGTCATTGCATCAAAAGAAGAAATAAAAAGAGTGTACATATACACTTGTACACTCTTTTAATTTTCATTTGATACAATGACTATTTATTTCAACTGTGTATTTTTACCTTTTTAGGTAAATTCTGCAAAAAAAAAAAAAAAAAAAAAATTATAGCACTGTAATTTATAGCTATATAAAAAATTATAACCAAATAGTTAATTTCAAACTATGTATTTTTTATAACTTTTTAGATGCCTTGACTATCTATTTCAATTGTATAAATCTTTATTTTCAGGTCAAATACAAAAAAAATATTAACTAAAACTTTATTATTTTTGACAAATTAAAAACATTTAGCTTAAATAATGCAGTTCTATCCAAGTTTTATTATAAATTTTATTCGAAAAAAATTATCTAAAAAGTAATATTCTTAAAAAGGTAAAAAAAAATATTTTAAAAAAAAAATGCCACATAGACAGAAAAATCCACGTGGCAGATGAGTGTACCCATACTTTTTGCCACATCAGCGTCAGGGGGTAATGACTCTCAAAAGACCAAGTTGAGGAGGGGGTGATTAAGACCGGGCATAGTTTGGGGAGGATATTTATAATCTAAGCCAAGTTTAGGGGTGATTTATGCTATTTTGCCGTTTAGTTTTTTCATGTTCTTGGTTGGTGTTAGAGATCTAAAATTTTCATGTCTTATAAAAAATGACTTCTTATGGTATTTAGGTACAACCCTCCTGCTGGTGATCGCGTTGCTGGCAAGTATGGGGTTTCTGACCGATACCCTCAGAATGGTTATGGCAAAGAGAGGGATGTAGGCCCACGAGGTGGCGACAGGTACGCAGCTGGAGCACCAGCACGGCACGAGGGAAGAAACTACAACAGAGATAGAGCGGGACCATATGACCGCCCTCGCAGAGGAGGAGGACGACCACCGGCCTTTGACCGTTACTGAAGTGCTAAATATGTGGTGCCTTTGACCGTTAAATATTTGGTGTACTCGTCTATCCATGTTCAAAAGATATTTGTACTTTAGTTGACTTTTGGAATCGTCCACTTGTATGGAATATTAGGATTGAGTAAATGTTTTATAAAAAAGCTAGGATTGGTGAACGTTAGTTGCTTTTCCTAATTGTCTTCATTCCAAGTGACTAGTAAGCCAGCTTATGACGCATGATCGCCCTTAGAGCAATTTAGTTGAAAGTGGCGGCATTAGTTTTACTTCGTAATTCTAATTAGTTTTAGATGATCTTGTGCTTTTGGTTGATTCTGTGTGGTTTCTACTCTACGTTTTCTGTTTTTTATAGAAGGTTGTGAAAAGTGATCAGGTAAGCCTCTTTTTATGATGTGAAGATGTTCTATCATACTAACTCTGGTAGGGAAACATATATCTCGGTTTTTATTGTTAGATGAACTTTTCATATTCGATTATTCCTTTGTCAAAAATTAGCTATTTGTTATGAATAGAATTCTATTTGGAGTGAATGTCTATCTTGTAGAGAGTTTTACTTTGTGACCAAGTTATTTTTTCCCTGTAAATAGAGGGGTTACCCTATTGTAAATCATCCCAAAATTCAATAAGAATTCACTCTCTCTCTTTCTCTGCAATATTGTTCTGGTTCTTTTATTATTTTATAACACGTTATCAGCACGAGACTCTAATCAATTGAGTAGAAACTTTGGGATTTAGCATAATCATTATCAATTATTCTATGAACTTACTTCATGATTAAATTTTGGATTTAAGGTAAGTATTTTACTTTTCTCTTTCAAATTCTTGACATTCTATAATTTGATTTTAAATACAAGCAAAGACAAAAAATTTTGTTTGCAACTTAATGGAGTTTGAAAGAAATTATAACCACCCAAAGTGGTAAAATTTCTATGCCTTGCCATGATTAAATTAATGTATGATTGTGGGCAAAGAATTGAAAACTCGTCCCATTGAATTTGCTCCATTCTCATTCCCTTTAGAGAATGTGATAGCAGTATGTGATAAGTCTGAAAGAAGACAAAATTATTACTATGAAGGTATCAATGGATGTGGACGTGGCAATAGACGAAATTATAATCGTCATCATTGTGATACTGAGAATAATAAGGATTCTCAAAATAATCCTTCACTATGTGAAAGTAATATTTGTCATGGATTTGACATGAGATTTTATAAAGCACATATAGATGATTATGGTCCATTCATGATGTGAATGTGATAACATCTGATTTATGAATACATATTCATTTTTGGAAGAATATGAACGTGCTATTGGTAGTGAATATACCACACTCACCTCTAGAAGGAGGTTTGAGATGATATAAGAAAATAATATCATTATTATGGCATGAATGGTCATTGGTCACGTACCTATTATACGTTAAAATATTTTGGCATTGTGATTATTAAAAGACAACGGTAATGCAAGAAAGAGATCTTGCATTTAATTTTGACCATAATCATAATGGTATAACTTTCTCTTTCAAAGAGATATTCACCATATGGGTGTTGATCAATATGTGATAGTACAAAATTAATTGAGAACTCTACAAGAGCCAATTATACTATTTTGGAGAAACACAATTGATTACCAATAAGATATTGTGTTGTAGTAAGTCTCAAAGAAACTTATTGAGTTTCCAAAGTATACGTGAAAGAGGTTGATTATAGTGAGACTATAAATAAAGAAAAGATTTAATATCTTCTATTACTACAACTCGTACCTGGGTAATATGTATGTGAAAAGCTACACGCTTTATTCTTTAGTTTGTACTACACAAACAAAAGAATATCATAATAAAGTGGATGAAAAACCCATATCATAATAAGCTTGGAGTTTATTGATAATTGCACATGTCATGGTGTAAATCTGAAGTTTATCAATATTGATAATTTATTCAGTTGGAATAATTGATTTACCCATATCAATTTAAGTATGATGTGCAAAAATAATAGAGAATTCACATGCGTAAATATTAAAGAACTAGAAAGTTCTTTACGAATTCTCTTATATTGTTTGTTCTCATTAATTAATAGACCAACTAAAACTGGGATTGAATTCCATGAATGCTGGAAATATCAAAGGTGAATTGGGGCCCATTCACCCGCCATATATACCACATAAAATGCATCTATAAGATGGTTACATGTGCAATTATTATTAAACTGCAACATGGCCGGTGTGTGTGAGATACCTTGCTCATTAATTTAATTTTGAGCATAATTTCCAGATTTCCTATTCAAGATAATTTATCTTGATAACTTGGTTTACATCACAGTTGGTTTAGCAAAATAATTTATTGAGTGCCTCCACTTAATAGCTAAACTATTGCTTGTGAGAACAAAGTTATCTATATCAGTTTGATATACGTTATATACCAAAGTATATTATTTTCTCCCCTCACAAGTGGTTCAGGGTCAGGAACCAAATAATTCCATCTTATTATTATTTATGTGCGGTGTATATTTTGATTAACACCATAACGCACAAAGATGAGTTCTCAAAGTTGAGGAAACAAGTTAGTTTTTCTAACATGAGGGGGAGACAAGATACAACAGTTGAGAAAAAGTTACATGGAATGAATTATCATTTATACATCTAGATCCTCGAATAAAATAATATGAACTTGAAGTTCATAAAAGGATAATTCATTTGCAATATATTGCAAAGCATGCGAGACGAATTTGCCGACCCAAAGAAAGTAACTATATTTTCATTGCAAATGTTCATATTAAATCCTAGAAGGACAAAGTCTATGGTAAGCTTAAAACGTATAGACAATCGGTTTCAAATAAACTTCTTGATAAAGAAGGCGAACAAATGATCATAATAAAGGAGGCAAGTGATCTAGAAGATCACATGACATAACACTTCATAATATCTCATGAGAGATTCAGGTACCTGAATATACGAATGAAGAGATCTCCATGTTATGTCATTATGAAAATATATTGAAACTGATATAAAATCATTGTCGACGTCAACCTTCAAGAAGCTAGTGAACAAGATTGGGATGTGAAGACTCAAGGATATGAATTGATGCTCTCATCAGGGGAAGTTAATGCGCGTTGTACTCTTTTTTCCCTTACAAGGTTTTGTCCCACTGAATTTTTTTGCAAGGTTTTTAACGAGGCAACCAAAAGGGCGCATTTCTAAACATGTGTACTCTTTTTCCTTTCTAGAATTTTTTTTTCCATTGAGTTTTATTTTAGTTAAGGTTTTAATGAGGCACATTACTTATTGAGTAGACATCCAAGGGGGAGTGTTATGAATAGATTTCTATTTGGAGTGAATGTCTATCTTGTAGAGAGTTTTACTTTGTGACTAAGTCATTTTTCCTCTATAAATAGAGGGGTTACCCCATTGTAAATCATCCCAAAATTCAATAAGAATTCACTCTCTCTCTTTCTCTGCAATATTGTTCTGGTTCTTTTATTATTTTATAACACTATTATCTTACTCAGAGTTTTGGTTGGTCTAGTGGTAAGAGCTAACATATGAAATGTCTAGCCTAAGTGGAAAAAGGATAGCGAGGCGGGCTTTTTATTCACTGTGTTTTGAATCGTCTGCAACTAATTCTTGAAGATTTTTTGGGTTATATAAAAACGGAAAAAGGGTTCAAAATGTCCCTAAACTATTGGAAAATATTTAAAAATACCCATACCTATTGGGCTAAAAATACCCTTCCATCCGCCTTTTTGATTCACTTATGCCCTTTAACCGTTAGGCCAATTCTGATTTAAAAATAATTACATAAAAAATATTTTGTAAAATATTTTTATTTTTTTAAACTAATGCACCAGTAATCAACTAATTTATTTAAGTCTTTTTTTTCCAGATTTTATAAAAAAAAAATCAGTTTTTATAAACAAAATATTTTTTTTCATTTTTTTAAAGCATTTTTTTTTTGTAAAAATTGATTTTTTTTGTTTGTTGTAAAAATAGAAAAAAAAATATTTTCGTTTTTGAAAAATATTTTTTTTTTCAGTTTTTTTTTTAAATTTCAGTTTTAAAAAAACAAAAATATTTTGTTAAAAAACGAAAAATATTTTTTTCAGTTTTTACAAATTTGTTTTTCCAGGATTTACAAAAAAATAATGCTTTAAAAAACTGAAAAAATGAAAAAAAAAATACTTTGTAGAAAATCAGTTTTTAAAAAAGGAAAACATTTTATTAAAAACAAATTTTATCTGTTTTTACAATATTTTTCAGTTTTTACAAAAAAAATTGAAAAAAATGATTTTTTTTTTGTTGTAAAAACTGAATTGTTTTTTGTAAAAATTGAAAAGAAGAAGAAGGAGACTTACTAAATTAATGGACTACTGGTGCATTAGTTTAAAAAAAGGGGTTTCGACACAGTTACTCACAAAAACAAAACTATTTATCCTTGTCTATCCATTTATTTTTCTACCCATAAACTAATTACATTTCCTACCCATAATAGTTTTTGTGGGGAATTTTTTCTTTATTCTCCAATTCTTTTTTATTTCTAGGCTTTTTTTCTTCTTTTTTTTTCCTTCTTTTTTTCTTTTCTCCTTTTCTTCTTATTTTTTTCTTTTTTCCTTTTCTAATTTCATTTAACTTCTTTTTTATATTATTTTTCTCTTCATAATCTAATTTAATTTACCGTTTTCACTATTTCTTATTATTCTTTTTTTATACAATAAGAAAAAATAACTGATATAGTAAATATTTGTTCACCTTTTTTTTAAATATAACTAGTACAATATACCTTTTATTTTTTTTCTTTCTCATTTTTAAATTCAATTATTAAACTGAAATAATATCAGTTGTCACTGGATCTAATTCATTGAATATCACATTGATTGTTGCTGAGCACCATAAATTACATAATCAAATTCTAAGAATCAACACGTGATTGCCATGCAAACCTTGATCTCTTTCCCTATAAATATCAGTACACACTCTACCATTAGCAGTAATACGACCAGTTATAGAGCAAGAAAACATAATCTACGACAATCAAATCTCCATATATATTTGTTAGAATAAATATGATAATAAAATATTAAAAATGCAATAAAAGTATAAGTAGCAAAAAAGACTTATAGTGCCATGTGATACTAATATGGTATATATGTATACCAACAGAGCATATGGATTCTCTACAATATTGCTACAACTATACGCGACTATACTACTGTACCAAAACATGAAAGAACGCAATAAAAGTATGAGAAAATTACATGCTCGTATTGCAAGCTAAATATTCGCAAAACAACATGCTCATGTCGTATACTAAGAGGATATATAGTTGTATGGGGTCGTTCCAATAATTGCCTATAACTATTAAAACTATTACATAATACACATAATTTATGTCCATCGGCACACAAAAATTTCAGCATTTCAACTCATGTTCATATAAATAATTTCATAATAGAATTCACTTAAAATGCAGATAAAACAACCAAAATAATATTCAACTACCATATGATACCAATATGGCATATAACTATACCAATATGGTATACAGTTTTACAAGTTAATTTTCGGTAAAAATATGACTATACTATTATTACATAACACACATGCATAAAGAGAAAAATAAAAAAATAATATACCACATATATTTTAAGATATTGTACTATATTACTATTATTAAAAGAAAATCAAATATTGTACAAATTAAATGCAGCTAATATAACAAAAAAATGATTCAACTAGCATATGATACCAATATAGTATATAACTATACTAATAAGGTATAGTTGGAATGAATTATATACTAAAATAATAAATTTGTATACTATTAAGGTATACAATACAAATTCGTCTTCTTCATTGGTTCAACTATATTTCAACTCAAATTTCTAAAATCTACTACAAAATCTCCATCAAATTGACTAAAACTTTAGGTAGAACCTCCAATCAACTTTCCAAACAAACTCATACAGGATCGGATCAAAATAATTAAAAATTCAAACAAAACAAGTTATGAGTTTCAAGTTTCAAGGTTCTTCAATGGTGGATTTAAATTTTTGTACAATAAATCTCCAAAAACCAGCATCAAAGGTACAATCTACACATCAAAGAACAATAACTAACGAATTTCAACAATAAAACACTATAAAAAAAAATCATATCTGGCATTTTGAACTCATTCATATGGAGTTTCAAAAATTGATCCGTTCTTCCTATGATCTAGTGTTTGAATTGTGCCATATATTTTAGTGTTGAAAACTTATTTTCAGCGCTAAAACCACGAAGGCTTGAAGTTATTTCAATTTTCAGTGCGAATGGATGAGAAAATATAGCAAATCAATGGCTCAGTTCTTGGTCGCATAAAACATCGCTGGAATTAGCGGGTAAATAATTTAAGCCTCATGGGAATGAGTAGTAAATAGTTTGGGCATAAGCATTAAAGGGTAAATAGTTTGGAATTAATGGGTATAAAATGAGATTTTCCCTTTAAAAAATAAAAATATTTTGCAAAATATTTTTTTAAGTAATTATTTTTAATTCAACATTAATCTAACGGTCAAAGGACATAAGTAAACTAAAAAGATGGCTGAAAAGGTATTTTTAACCTAATATATGAATGAAGGGTATGTTTAAACCTTTTCCGATAGTTTAGGAGCATTTTGAACCCTCTTCCTATTAAAAATCTCTCCTTATCGAAAACTTGGTAGGGTATTCCTTAAAACTCGAGATTTTCTCGGTTATTTAAAAAACTACATCTCATTATTGAACACTTGGCAGAGTCTCTAAAACATATTTTGCAACAAGCTTAAAAAGACAAATACTACAACATAGATATAATTAATTCTTCGACGTTACTTCCTTTCTATTGCAATTATTGTTCAGTACTTAAAAATAAAGGTGCACATCTATGACTAGTAAAATAAGTGAATGTACATGCGTATAGAAGTGCGAACTAGTCACTCTCATAGTCTGAACATCTTGACGAGTCTACAGATTAAATGCTTGACTTGCTTGTTCTAATTACTAGTATATATATCCAAAATATTGCTTTTACTTTTGAATTAAATATCGCCTTACAGGCATGTGCAGAGCTAAGAGAGCGGAAAGGGGTTATATATATATATATATATATATATATATATATATATTGAATCTCTTTAACTTTTTTGTACGTTTATTTTTTTATATTTTAAATTTATTTACTTAAAATCCGTACTCCGCCTCTATATAACACATGACCTAGAAATAATACAAGTAGGCTGAGTTTTCTGCTTAATATGATGCAGGTAGGTACCACCAAGGGATGTGGTGCAGTGGATATGGCTGTTTTCCCTTAATTAGAGGTCGGGAGCGCTAACCCCCGAATAGGGCCCTACTCGGTGTGAATCCGAATATAGTAGGGCTCCAATATGAGTACCGAACACCGAATGAGAAATCAAAAAAAAAAAATGCAAGTAGGTGAAATATACACGCACTTGCTTTGAAGATTCGTAACATATTTGCTTTTTAGAAAGCTTGTATTCTTATCCCTTTTAAAATTTCAAATAGAAAATGGATATCTCAAGCAGGGAAATATTACTATAAAGCTTGGTCACATTTTCTCTGATTGCAACAAAATTTTCTTTGTATTACTCAAAATAGTAAGAATTTCTTGCATTGTGATTTTTCAACTTGTTGACAAATGAGCAATTCCGAATACTTTGGATTCAAAAGACATTGAAACCTTTTTTAACAAATCAATCAAAGATAAGGGGTTAAATTTTAGTCAGGCGTAATAAATTCCAGATCAAAGAGCTAGCAGCATGGATCATACACAAGATGAAGGAAATGTAAATGATCTTATTGAGACTTAATGTTGTGTTTCCCATCAATCGATGAGGAGACCGCTTTACATGTTTTCTTAGAGATTTATTCTTCTCTACCAAGAATATTAGAAGAGAGTTGTTTAGCTGTTGAGGGAGATAGGAGGAGCAGCCTCTTTGCTGAAAGCTTTCACTTGCTATATATAGTTGTGGCACCCTTGACCATTGCTTGGCTCAATGTCCTCTTGCCTCCAATGTGTTTTAGTCGTACTTTTAGGCGCCGCCCTTGCTGACTCGTCGGATGTCAGGGAGAAGATATATAGCAGGCTATATTATATTTCGCTGTCAATTACTTAGGCGGGAAGTTGGTCAACTCGGTCGCGATGGTCAGATTTTGACCAATATAGTTAGTCCCTCCGTCTGTCGGGGTCGTCCTCTGTCCGGCTCGGAAGACGAATCATGATTGTTACGAATTCGAGAGAAATCTGACTTACGATTCTTTGTTCCTTAGTTACATTTCTTGGGTTTTTAGCGAAGTGGCGGCGTTCTGTCGATTCCCATGGATCGTTGCGATGGTTTCGGAACCGAAACATCATTTGGTATTACATCGTTGTTTCGTGGTCACCGCCATTATTACACACGTTCCTGAGGAACTGAAATATTTCATGCCCGATCAGATTCAATTGGCGACTCTTGGGTTTCATGCTAGGGAGATTTATGTCTCTTATAAATAGAGAGAGCTTATCATTCGATTAACGCACTTTTTTATCTTTTACTTGTGAGAATCTAGTAGATATACTTTCTTTCCGATACCTCAAATTTCTGCTTGCCCCCTTGTTCACTGAAAACTTTCATCCCTTCTTTTTGTTATTTCTTTGGCGTGTTTTCTGATAAAAATGGCTGGTGATTCTTCTCGCGACAATCTCCCTGCCACTAATCCGGTACCAAAAAGTGCTGCTCAGGCCGCTGGAGGAGTAGATGCGGTGGAAGATTAAGAGGTCTCATCAGTAACTGAGATTCTGCCTCGTACTGGGAGAGAGTCGACCGACTTCAGTATTCGCGCCGGGGTGGAACCGGAACCTGTCCCCTCCACTATGAGAGAAAGGGACATTGCAGAGTTCAAAGAAAGGTGGGGAATCCCCAATTATGTTGATATGCGACCGACAGTGGGGAATGACATAGTTCATTTCGACCGCCCTGGATACTGCGTGCTCTTCGCCTACCCCTTTCTTATACGGTATACACTTCCTCTTCCTTTGCTAGCGGTGGATTTTTGCCATTTTTATGAGGTATGCCCTGCCCAACTTTTGCCGTATTTGTACAAGTTATTCCTTATGCTGCTTAAGTACGCGGAACTCGCCGGTCGTGAGGTCACTTTGGACCATATGCTCAGCATCTTTGCTCCTCAACTTATTCGTAGTTCGATGATTCTCATGCGTCATCGGGGGTCGAGGAGTCTGGTGGTGAAATTGTATGACATGACCAACCGTCGTTTCTACGAGAATTATTTTTATGTGCGGACTGAACACATTGTGGCAGACCCAAAGGGCTTCCCTGAGAAGTGGAACTTTGCGCGTAAGTTTTTATATTTTTAGTCAGTGAAATGCCGACCATTTTCTGTTATGGTACTAAACTTTATCACGTCTTTGCAACTGAGAGATTGCCCCCTTCGCCTGTCGAAGGTATTCATGAATGGGTAAATGCTATCCTTCCCCATACAGTGGGCATTCGCACATGGTCGACCTTTAATGAAAGGTTCGGAAGCAGGCCCCTTACAGGTGAGATAACGTTTCTGTCTGTTGTTCTCTCTCTTTTTGCTTAGCTTCTTATGTGTCGTTTGTCGATGTCAGGGAGAGTGCGGAGAGCAAGGGCCCCTCCATTAGCTTTTCGTCAGCGGCCGTATTTGCTCACCCTATTGTGGTACCCATCACCTGACCTTCATCGAGGGCTGCCTCAGTTGAGTTTGCAGCCTTGTTACTCCTGCGAGGGCCACTTCTCAGGACGAGGTCCCGACCGGTGTTGTTCGCCCAACGGGTGAATCACCGTCTACTGGGGAAGAGGAGGGGCCATCGAAGAGACGAAAAGTGGAGTTTGAGACTGCGCCCCCAACAGTAATTCATCTGGACGACTCTCCCACGACGGGCTCTGGAGAGGGTGTTGTCGTGGCTCCCCCCGTAGGGACGGAATTGGCCATCGGAGTTATCGGTGTCTGTGACCAACAATCAAAAATTCCTGTCGTTGCCTCGGCCCAATCAGAAATTCATGCCATTGTCAGTGACCAACAACCTGCCGTGGTGGAGAATCAGACTTCTGAGGTCGCTGTTATAATTTCAGACGTACCCTCATCTTCTCCAGCGGGTCAAGCTTCCTCTCCGACTGCAGAAAAAGGAAAAGGCGTGGTGGTCGATGACTACGAATCTGAGTCGGACCTGGACCCTGATGATGTCAGGTGTTTGAAGAGGGCATTACTCACTCAATGATTCATGCGGGGGGCTAGGCCCGTATTCTTCAGATCCCTTCCGGTGTCAATCTCTTGGGGGAAGGGGAGGCTCTGATGCCGCAGTTTAGCCTGCTATGTTTTGAAGCCGAAAATGAGGCCCTTCGGTCTGTTCCTGATGCTTATTTACTGGACGAGGTGGCCACTATGGGCTTAAGGGTAGGTCGCATTTTACTTTCATTTTTCTTCGCCATTCATGAAAATACTAATCTAAACCTGTATTTGCATTTTTCAGACGTACATGGTAGAAGTGGAAAGCATTCGCAGGTCCAACATCTGGGCCAGGGTTTTCTTAAAGATGTTGGAGAAGAATCGTCGCTACCGCAACAGGTGCTGCGAGATGCATGAGCAGCTGAGGACAAACCCCGGTAATCGGGCTCTTAGTGAGGAGTTGAAGAAAAGGGACCAGGAGTTTATGCAAGCTATCTGCAGTAAGAGTGCACTCGAGGAGCAACTTTGAATTAAGGACGAGGAGCTCGAGTTGGGAAAGGGAGTCACCGTAGAATGTGAGCATCTACAGGAGAGATTGAGGTCGATGCAGTCGGAGATGAATCAGAACTTGATCAAAGTCGAGGCGATGAGCGTGGAATGGATGGGAAAATTGCCCGCGCTGAAGAACAATGTCGCTGGATTAGAGAGCATCGAGACTGTCTGGTCCGAGGCTTCAGCGAGGTGGGCGCCCCTCGAGAACACCATCCGCGTCCTTCAATCCGAACAAGAGTGGGAGAGAGCGACAACTACCCTTATGAAGGCAAGGCTCGAGGAGCATATCAGCAAGATTGATCAAGAGGCATCAGTTCTGGGAGATCAGATCGCAGCACTGGAGGCAGAAAATGAGCAACTGTTGGCTCAGATTGAGTCTTCCTCCACCGCCATCCCCCGCCATATGCACGAGCTTTAGGTTTATGCCGAAGCGCAGTGGGATATATTTAAGAGCTTGTGAGAGGCGGGTACTGTGACTGAGGCTGCCTATGGAGAAGCGCGAGCGAAAGCGCGGGAGGCTCGCATCAACTGTTGGTATAATGCGGTGACGCCTGAAGCTAATAGGGGTGTGGGTGATGGTAATGGAGAGATTCTTGGAGATGGTGATGGTGGTGGTAATGGTGATGGAAATGGCGATGTCGGTGATGATGCTGAATGAAAAGTGTTGTTCTTGCCTGTTCTTACTTTCAACTGTTTGTTGTTTGTCGTTGTTTCTTCCCCCTTTTGTTTTCATTCTTCTTCCTTCCCCTCCCCCCCCCCCATTTTTTTTATCGTTGGCTTGGGCCATATGTAAGTGGAGATAGTCCGCACAATGACTTTGTATAAAGGAGAGTCTTTTATTCATTATTTGCCTTGTACTTTATCTTTATTCCGTCTGTTTATGGTTTTTGGTGCGAGATAGACGCATGTATGGCGAGTCCTGATTTTTCTTTCCTTCTGATGGCTTTTGGCCTTAGAAGTATTTCGACCTAATTGAAATAGTGCCTCATCATTATTCGATCGAGGTCGAAATGTTCTTTTATTGGTGGAGGCCCTTGGCCTTAAGGGGTATTTCGAACTTATCAAAATAATACCCCGTCGTCGTTCGATCGAGGTCGAACTCCTCTCTTTTTAGCGAAGGCCCTTAGCCTTAAAGGGTGTTATTTTGAACTTATAGAAAGAGTAACCCGTCGTCGTTCGATCAAGTTCGAACTCTTCTCTTTTTGGCGAAGGCCCTTGGCCTTGAATGGTGTTATTTCGAACTTATTGAAATAGTAACCTGTCGTCTTTCGATCGAGGTCGAACTCTTCTTTTTTTGGCGAAGGCCCTTAGCCTTAAAGGGTGTTATTTCGAACTTATAGAAATAGTAACCCGTCGTCGTTCGATTGAGGCCGAACTCTTCTTTTTGGTGAAAGCCCTTGGCCTTAAAGGTTGTTATTTCGAACTTATCAAAATAGTAACCCCTCGTCGTTCGATCGAGGTCGAACTCTTCTTTTTGGCGAAAGACCTTATCCATAAAGGGTGTTATTTCGAACTTATCGAAATAGTACCCCGCCGTCATTCGATCGAGGTCGAACTCTTCTTTTTGGCGAAGGCCCTTGTCCTTAAAGGGTGTTATTTAGAACTTATCAAAATAGTAACCCGTCGTCATTCGATCAAGGTCGAACTCTTCTCTTTTTGGCGAATCCCCTTAGCCTTACATGGTGTTATTTCGAACTTATCAAAATAGTAACCCATCATCGTTCGATCGAGGTCGAACTATTCTTTTTGGCGAAATCCCTTGGCCTTAAAGGGTGTTATTTCGAACTTATCAAAATAGTAACCCGTCGTCGTTTGATCGAGGTCGAACTCTTCTTTTTTGCGAAGGCCCTTAGCCTTAAAGGGTGTTATTTCGAACTTATCAAAATAGTAACCCGTCTTCGTTTGATCAAGGTCAAACTCTTCTCTTTTTGGTGAAGGCCCTTAGCCTTAAAGGGTGTTATTTTGAATTTATCTAAATAGTAACCCGTCGTCATTCGATCGAGGTCGAACCTTTTTTTTGGCGAAGGCCCTTGGCCTTAATGGGTGTTATTTCGAACTTATCGAAATAGTAACTTGTCGTCATTCAATCGAGGTCGAACTATTCTCTTTTTGGCGAAGGCCTTAGCCTTAAAATGTGTTATTTCGGTCTTATCGAAATAGTACCCCGTCGTCGTTCGATCGAGGTCAAACTCTTCTTTTTGGCGAAGGCCTTAGCCTTAAAGGGTGTTATTTCGAACTTATCGAAATAGTAACTCATCGTCGTTCGATACTCTTCTCTTTTTGACAAAGGCCCTTAGCCTTAAAGGGTGTTATTTTGAACTTATCGAAATAGTAACTCGTCTTTAGTCCTAGTTTTTGGAGAGCCAGATATCTTTTGGGGGAGTCCCAGTCCGTTTCACATTGCTCATAATGGAGGGTACAACATCGGAGAATGTGAAACGTTGTTGTTTCGCTTAGGTTTGCTCTGCGCACAAATTGTGCTTTCCTTGTCTGGCTCCTGTCTTCTGGCTCGGAGGTATCACCGGCGGGTGGTATCACAGTTGTTTTGCGGTAGTTTTTCGTCCTTTAATTGAGATGTGTTTTTTTTATTCGTTCGCCTGCACGGCCATTGTATTCCTACTTGAGCAGAGATTAGGAGGCGAGTTAGAATGAAACTTTCCTTGCCCCCGTCTGGCTGTCCGATGGGGGAGAACTAACAGGTAACATCGTTCTCCTTGTTTGGCGTATCGATGGTTGATGGGGCGAAGGTTTCTGAGCTTAATAATTTTGTTCGGCTCTCCTCCCCTTACTACGCTTCTCTTTTGTCTCGCGCGGGTTGGATTTTTCCTTCGCGCTCCTTTTGGTGCATGATCGTATTTCTTGTCTTTGATCTGGGAAAGACTAGGAAATTTCACTAAGAAATCCGCACAGACGACGCCAAATTGTTTGACTCAAAAGATATTGAAACTTTTTTGAACAAATCAATCAAAGATGAGGGGGTAAATCTTAGTCAGACATAATAAATTCCATATCAAAGAGCTAGCAGCATGGATCATACGCAAGATGAAGGGAATGTAAATGATCTTATTGAGACGTAATGTTGTGTTTTCCATCAATCGATGAGGAGACCGCTATACATGTTTTCCTAGAGATTTATTCTTCTCTACCAAGAATATTAGAAGAGAGTTGTTTAGCTGTTGAGGGAGATAGGAGGAGCAGCCTCTTTGTTGAAAGCTTTCCCTTGCTATATATAGTTGTGGCACCCTTTCCCTTTGATTGGCTCGATGTCTTCTTGCCTCCAATGTGTTTCAGTCGTACTTTTAGGCGCCGCCCTTGCTCACTCATCGGATGTCAGGGAGGAGATATGGAGCGGGCTATATTATCTTTCGCTGTCCAGTTATTTAGGTGAGACGTTGGTCAACTCGATCGCGACGTCAAATTGACCAATACAAAAAGTAGTTATTCAAATATATATTTTTTCATTTTCCTTCTCCATAGGAGAATGGATAATACGAACAAATTTATTCCTTGTATTTACTGTATTTACTTATAAATCAGGACAATTGGAATTAGTCCCTTTTTGTGCCTTTTATTTTATTTTAAGTTTGTAATTGCTTTGCCCATTCTCTTTATTTTTTTCCCTTCAAATTTAAATTATCTCTTTGTTCAGTTTTGATTCCCTGGACTACAACTACGTAACTAGTAGGGCATTGACTATGTTGAAGAAAAACTATAAAATCATTTATTACAGATTCTAACTTATGCAAAGAACCAAATTCAAGAAAGTATTTGAATACTAATTGGATTCCTTGGGAGTTGCGACCAGTAATTTATAGACCATAGTTTGAAATAATCAAATAAGTGGCAGAAAATATAGAAGAATATTCCAAGTTTGAATTGGTGGCAACCTAATCCATAAATTAAATCATTATATAAGTAGTAATTACCGATCAATTATGCAACTAAAATAACCACTTCATTATTTTAAACTATGAATCTTCTACTACTTAAACGTCACTATTAATAGTCACGTGCATGTATCAATTTGATCCAACAATTAAGTAAGCAACTTGATAAAGTAGTTAACTTCTCTAGGAAATTACTTGATTGTATTTTATTTTATAATAGAAAATAGTTACTTAGTTAATAACTTGAGCTTTGGGAGTCATGACTCATGAGAGATGAGACTCAGCTTATAAATAATTATTTTTCTTCTTTTTTCATGCTTGTCTCAGAATTTGTAGACTATAATATCTTGTTAAGTATATAAAGTTTAAGTTTAATGTACTAATAGTGTAAAAATAAATAATATAATTAGGTCATTTAGAATGTAATTTATAGTAGGTAAATCTATCTAATTAATACCATTTATTGATAAGTGATAGCATTTTAAAAAAAGTAAGTAATATGTATAACATATAAAGTTATATCGATAGTATAAAAGAATTATACTGTAAATATATATAACTTAAATTCAAAGATATATATATATATATAAACAACGAAGACCACCTGTAATTGTCCCTAAATTGTATATTCCTTCATGAATTATTATTGTTATGGAATATCCAATTATTGAACAGCATATCTCTAGTCAAGTAAGGAATTATTAACATAATCAAGAATATTAGCTTCCACGAGCCCAACTCCTAACAAAAATGATAAATCATATTTCTTGTTGTTCCTTAGTAGCGCAATGATAGAACGTTCGGCTGCTAACGAATTGGTCGTAGGTTCGGAGCTTGCTTGAGGAGATTTTATAAATAAAAGAATTCAGAATAAAGGGGCGCCTTGCCTGCTAAGAATAGGTAACTTGTTCTCTCTCTTCGTTTCAACTGTATTTTATTTTATCATATCACATCCTGTTCTGTAAGATTAGAAAATCACCATCAATACAACAGTCTATGTCCGAAATAATCTTATGTTCCATAGCTCCGGGGCTATTTTCAACAACAACAACAACAACCCAGTATAATCTCACTTAGTGGGGTCTGGGGAGGTAGTGTGTACGCAGACCTTACCCCTACTCTGGGGTAGAGAGGTTGTTTCCAAATAAACCACCGACATCCTTCCCTCCAAGAACTTCCCACCTTGCTCTTCGGGAGACTCGAACTCACAACCTCTCCGGTTGGAAGTGGGGGTTGCTTACCATCAGAGAAACCCCTCTTGTCTTAGCTCCGGGGCTATTTACAACTAGCAAAAATTCCACAAAATAATTATCGCATACATGAATGCTATGACACCCTAGTTAGAAGAAGCATAGTCATCATTATTGATGAATATGCTCATAAGTCATACCAAAGACCAAATTAAATGTATAAAATTATATAATATATGCTAATCATATTAGGTATTGCGCTGCAGTGCTGATCATGCCAACCATGTATATTATATATATAAAGAAGAAAAAATAAATATCTTGTCTTTATCTGAGAGCCGTATTTTTCATGCTTATGAGAATCATCCAATAAGAAAATGAACCAACCTTTGGTCGTATCACGTATGATCAGGACCGAGCTAGAAGTCCGGATTCGGTTCGGCTGAACCCAATAATTTTTACTCAAACAATATATTTGTATTAAGAAAATTTATCAAATATATACAAATATTAAATTTAGAACCCAATTATTAACACTTGTACTTATTATTTTAAAATTTAAAACCCATAAAGTTAAAATCCTAACTTTATCTCTGCGTTTGATAGTGTAAATAATTTATACAACGTCAATGCGGCTATTTAAATTCCAGCAGGATTCTTTCAAAGTTACGAGTTCAATGCATAGAATATTATGGCTAATTAAGATGGAGTGTAAAATGCATATAAAAAATTTTAAAATGTTGATTTTGTTTGATTCTCTTACAAATGAATTTAACTTTATATGTTGACTTTTCAAAGATTTTATTATCAAGTTCTTAAGCTTAATACTGGTAAGTGGTAACCCTCTAGGCCTCTACTGAAGTCTGAAACTGTTGATAATTACTTATAACTTGAAAAATGTTATAAAATAATAAAAGAAGAAGAACAATATTGCAGAGAAAGAGAGAGAGAATTTTTATTGAATTTTGGGATGATTTACAATGGGGTAAGACCCTTCTATTTATAGGGAAAAATGACTTAGTCACAAAGTAAAACTCTCTACAAGATAGACATTCACTCTAAATAGAATTCTATTCATAACACTCCCCCTTGAATGTCTACTCAATAAGTAATGTGCCTCATTAAAGCCTTAACTAAAAGAAAACCCCAATGGGAAAAATATTCTAGAAAAGAAAAAAGAGTACACGTGTTTAGAAATGCGTCTATTGGTTGCCTCGTTAAAAACCTTGCAAGGAAAAC
>MU767958.1:31573-43744 GCA_026770625.1 Nicotiana glauca
TCTTCTTTCAGACTTATCACATACTGCTATCACATTCTCTAAAGGGAATGAGAATGGAGCAAATTCAATGAGACGGGTTTTCAATTCTTTGCCCACAATCATACATGAATTTTATTCATGGCAAGGCATAGAAATTTTACCACTTTGGGTGGTTATAATTTCTTTCAAACTCCATTAGAGTTGCAAACAAAATTTATCGCCTTTGCTTGTATTTAAAATCAAATTATAGAATGTCAAGAATTTGAAAAAGAAAAGTAAAATATTTACCTTAAATCTAGAATTTAATCATGAAGAAAGTTCATAGAATACTTGACAATCATTATGCTCAATCCCAAAGCTTTTACTCAATTGGTTAGAGTCTCGTGCTAATAACGTGTTATAAAATAATAAAAGAAGAAGAACAATATTGCAGAGAAAGAGAGAGAGAATTCTTATTGAATTTTGGGATGATTTACAATGGGGTAAGACCCTTCTATTTATAGGGAAAAATGACTTAGTCACAAAGTAAAACTCTCTACAAGATAGACATTCACTTTAAGTAGAATTCTATTTATAACAAAAAATAAGTTAAATAAAACATTTTTTTGGGGGATATTCTCAATATGTTGGAAAGATATGGAAGCATAAAATAGTGTAGTTATATAATAACGAAATAAAAATAAAACATCCATCATCATTTGAATTAGACAAACCAAACGAATTTGAACTTCAAAATTCGTAAAATTAAAGTTGTAAGGTAGTATCATTCTTAACAGAACGATGTAAATTAGGAGAGCTGGTTAAAAAAATTTAGTCACTAATCCCTCCGTTTTAATTTTGCGTGGCGTACACAAGGTTTTTTTTAAGCATTGTTAATATTTAAAGAAGTGAATAAATAAATAAATCTCTATAACAATAATGCGGTGTCATTTTTTATGTTTATACCAAATATTTTTGTTTTTCTTATTATCTATACATCTATATTGACGAAAAATTTAGACGAAGCGGTGTCACGTGACATTACTTGATATAAGGTGTCTACGCTCCTGTGACCAAATATGAAGTTTAAAAAAGATTTTTTTTTTTGAAATCTTGATTTTAAATATATCATAATATCTGTATGGCTATATAACTTTTAAAACTTGTGAATTTAAACCATGCGAGTATAGAAACGTTTTATTAAAGAGTAAAGTACGAAGTTGTCGTTAAATTTTTTCTAAACTTAAATAAAAAGAAAATAAGTTACAAAGGAAATTTCATTTTAAAATTTTCAAAAACATATGTTTTGTAGGTTGTGTTTGGTCGGCAGTTTTTTCGAAATCATTGACTATTTTATGATTTGCTATCAAAGGAATCAACTCAGAAGCACGTGTGTTGATCATCAACTTAATCTTTACTTAGTCAAAAATAAATATCTTGAATTACTAACTTTAACTCTATAACGAAGAATATTATATAAGCAATGATACGTATTGAAAAGGAGTTTTACTTGTCAATCCAAGTTTGGAAAATGACCCAAAGGATGTGGTGCAGTGGATGAGATCATTCTTTTTTTAACCAGAGGTCTCGAATTCGAGCACTGAGAATGAAAAAATCTTTGATAAGGAGCGCTTATTCCTGAACGGATATTGTCGGGCTCCAATGTGGAATTGGACACGGAACCAAAAAAAAAAAAGTTTGGAAAATGAAATGTAATCGAAGTTGTCTAAAATTGGACATTAGCTGGCGATAAATGTTGATAATTTGATATCAAGTTGCTAAATTAGAACAAAGATTTCCGTTCTTTCTCAAGTTATTTCCACTAACAAGTTTCAGGATTTATCCGAATATGTAATTCTTAATTTATAAAATAGAATTTAAAACTTAATGCTTATCAAGTACTTCTAATCAATTAAATTACACACTAGGTTAAGTATTCGTTAAGTGGAATGTCAAATCTTCTAGTCTTCCGATATCATCTTTTGTACGGAGTGGATCCCAAATATTTTTAGATATTTTTAAAAAAATATTCTATATAAAGTCTTAAAATACTATATATTTATATGTCGGTTTGGTTTGGATGTTTTACCCAATACTAAACCTAGATAATCGAGTTTTTTAATCGGTTTGATTTGATTTTTCGATTGGGATGATTTCTCTGTTCGGTTTGAACACCCCAGTACAGACTACTCGCAAAGATATAGTGAAAATATTTTATTACGATCAAAAGTAGAAAGTAAAGACCAATGCAATAGAGCCGTTGCCAAAAGCCATCAGCCCCACGAGCGATGTCGCCTCCCGATGTTGCCCGCAACAACCGATGGCAATCGACATGTACTGAGCTTAGCGCCATGTGCATGGCACCTTGCGGCGCTACTTGCACGACGCTCCGCCGTTTGTTGCCAAAAACACATCAGCTGTCACGAGCGATGCCAGACACAACCCCCAACAGCCGATGGCAATCGGCAATGTACTAAGTTTTTCCCCATGCGCATGGCACCTTGCGACGCTACTTGCACGACGCTCCGCCGTTGTTGTCAAAAGCCATCAGCTGCTACAAGCGATTCCAGACACAACCCCCAACATTCGATGGCAATCGGCAATGTACTAAGCTTCACCCATGCTGTTAGAATCAAGGATCGAAGAGAATTGGAAGAACACCAGTTAAGGTTCGAAGAGAGAGAGAGAGAAGAAAATCTGACTTTCAATTATTCAATCGCATATTACAAAAACGAGAATTATATTTCTTATATTTCTAAACTTAGAGGTTGGGCCTCTTTATAGGACCCGGAAGCCCAAATACAATAAATACAAATTTGAGGCTCAAATACTAAATACATGTTGAACTACACATACTCGCTATGCTCTAATCTATGGATCCCAACACCCCCCTTCAAGTTGGAGGGTGGCACAACACCCAACTTGCCAAGATGAAGGTGATGAACAGTACCAGACAGAGTTTTGGTGAAGATATCAGCCAATTGAGAAACATTAGAAGTATGAAGCAAAGTGATCAACCCATCTGTGAGCTTGCTCCGGACAAAGTGACAATCCAACTCAATATGCTTGGTTTGTTCATGAAAGACTAGATTTTTTGCTATATGTAATGCAACACCATAAGTTGAGAGTACTGATCCTTAGTTAAACCAGGGACTGCAGAAGCTTGGAGAGACTTAGATTCAACTTGTACAACAACATCACCAGAATGATCAACCTCAATATGTGCAACAGCTTTCCTAGGGGCAGGTCCAGGTCCCTTAGAGAACTTGAAATTGGGAAGAAGGCCATGCAATTTGTAGCACTTATCAATAGCATGCCCTGGTTTCTTGCAATACTTGCAGATTAAAGGTGACCTTTGAGACTCTGAGTTAGATCTTGAATGAGAATTTTGTGGTCTGGGAGAGTCAAAATTGATTTTAGATAGGAAACTCTGTTTAGAGACCCCAGCATTGAAGGAGGCAGAATTGTTGTTGAATTGAGGTGCAGATGACATTTGTCTCTGCTTCTCATAAGCCAGACTGATGTTGTACACATTGTTCATTGAGGGCAAGGGCTTCATCATGATTATATTACTCATTACTTGAAGATAAGTATCATTGAGTCCCATTAAGAACTGATAGACTTTCTGTTCTTCCTCAGCTATCTTATTACCCACACATGTGCAAACAGACAAATGATTGATAGAAATGGAAGATATCTCATCCCAGAGTTGTTTTATGGTATTAAAATAAGATGCTATATCTAGTGAACCTTTAGATATGTGTGATAATTCTTTCTTAAGTTCAAACAATCTAGCCCCATAAGCCTTTCCATATCTCTCCTCAAGTTCACTCCAAATATCCTTGGCTAACTCAGAGTACTCAACACTACGACATATTTCTTTGGTAAGAGAATTTGTCAACCAGGAGATGACCAAATCATTGCATCTCTGCCATTGCCTTGCCAATGGAGACTCAACAGGTGGTTTGACAGATGAACCATTGATGAAATCCAATTTGTTACGAACAGACAAGGCTACTAGGATAGTCCTACGCTAGCTAGAATAACCAGAGCCATCAAATGGAGTGGAAACTAGAGAAGCACCCAAAACATCGGAGGGATGAACATAAAGTGGGTGACATGGATAAGTGTAATCATTCAGATGAAAAACAGTACGAGATGGAGTCCCTACAACTTCGACTGGAATCTCAGAATTATTTGTCATACTGACAATCAATTTTAATAGCAAATTGGACCAGATTACCAACAAATAGTGAAGTTCAGGACTTGAATTTTTTTTTTAAAAAACAAGCAAAATTGTACATGCAGAACAAGGAATAATAGCAATGACCTAACAAATAGCTAGGGATTAAACGATGTTACCAAAAGCACCGTTCGCTACCTGAATGGGACGACGTTGGCAAGAAATGAAGAACCAGACGGAAAATTTTGGAGAAGGTGAGCTGAAACAGGATCGATTCAGTCCAAATCAAGAGATCATAGTGGCAAATTGAAAGAAAAAAACTCATCTTCATCAACAATTTCCCTTTCACGAAACCCTAGATTTCGATCTCCGGCGATTACCAAATCGGAAAGAAATTTTGCAGAAAACCTTTATCAATACCATCGCGCATCGATAGAGAAGCAGACCTTAAACACCGTCGCTCTGATACCATGTTAGAATCAAGGATCGAAGAGAATTGGAAGAACACCAGTTAGGGTTTGAAGAGAGAGAGAGAGAGGAAAATCCGACTTTCAATTATTCAATCGCATATTACAAAAATGAGAACTGTTTTTCTTATATTTCTAAACTCAGAGGTTGGGCCTCTTTATAGGGCCCAGAAGCCCAAACACAATAAATACAAATTTGAGGCCCAAATACTAAATACATATTGAACTACACATACTAGCTATGCTCTAATCTATGGATCCAAACACATGCGCATGGCACCTTGCGGCGCTACTTGTACGATGCTTCGCTGTTTCGTTGCCAAAAGCCATCAGCCGCCACGAGCGATGTCGCCTCCCGATGTTGCCCGCAACAACCGATGGTAATCGACATGTACTGAGCTTAGCCCCATGCGCATGGCACCTTGCGGCACTACTTGTACGACGCTCCGCCGTTCGTTTCCAAAAGCCATCAGTTGCCACGAGCGATATGAGTCGAAATCCACTTATTAATACAACAATCGAATAAGAAAAACTCTGAGTCGAACATTGTCCGATCCAATTAAGGGTACTAATCGGTGCAGGATTAGAACATTTTTTATTTTGAATTTGCTTTTACGGGCGTAAACTATAGGCTTTACGGAATTTCTTTGAATTGCAGGATTTCATTTGCCCTTCCATATGTTTCTTTCTTTCCTTCCTTCTTCTTTTGCCTCTTGAGACCTAATTAGTATTTAGGTTCCAAATTTAGATTATTGCTTTTCGTTTGAGAAGTTACACATTTGCTCTAGATCAACAATATTTACAACGCTTAGCCAATATACATATATTATACACTATATATATATATATATATATATATATATATATATATATATATATATATATATATATATATTCCTGGGACGATAAATTAAGACGATTTCTCTTTTTATTTTTCGGAACTTTTCTTTTGGAAAGTTAAAAAGAAAAATGAACAAATTAATCTTAAAATCAAATTTTATAACAAAAAGCAGTATGAAACTGAACTAGAAGCTGAGGTATGTAGGGGGGCATGGTGTTCATTGGGTGTATAATTGAGCCCCATAAAAAGTCTCTATTTGTATACTCGGGAATTTTAAGCAATTTCTATTATAAGCTTACTCTTGTAGAAATAATCTTTCTTTTAAAGTGTATAAAATATGCTTTACTTCAATTATTCATTTTCAAGACTGGCCAATAAAAAAAATGCAATTGTAGTCATCCATTTGACAGATTTTTCTACCCTAAAGTATCTTTCTTTTTCCACCCTATCTTTCCAAGTGGAAAGAAACTTGCTAAGTCAACTATGAAGTCCATGTTTTAGGCTAACCCCCCTACCCCCCTAACAGGGTGGGGTTGGATTTTCTTTTTTGGTGGGGTACATTTCGTGCATGCAACTATATATATGAGGCTGATTTTAACACTTATATCACTCTAACAACTAGCTAAACCTTATCAATTGATCATCCACTCTGTTCATCATATCATATTCTGTTCTGTGAGAATAGAAAATCGCCATTAATACCTTTCGGTTTTCCAACATTTACACTAGATATGGTGTTTGCCAAAAGTGGTGTCGGGGGTGGTGGCAATGGTCTAGCTAACATGACAAACCTACCCATACGAGTCCTCATGAGCCGGTGGTTCATGGTGTTCGCAACCATGTTAATCCTGTCAGCCGCTGGTGCCACCTACATGTTTGGTCTTTATTCTGGTGACATAAAATCTTCCCTCGGATACGATCAAACCACCCTTAATCTTCTTAGTTTCTTCAAAGATTTAGGATCCAACGTTGGTGTTTTATCAGGTTTAATTAATGAAATTTCACCACCTTGGGTTGTCCTTTCAATTGGAGGCGTTCTAAATTTTTTTGGTTATTTCATGATATGGATGGCCGTGACCAAAAAAATGTCCACACCTAAAGTTTGGTTAATGTGTTTGTATATTTGTATTGGTGCAAATTCACAGTCTTTTGCTAACACTGGAGCTCTTGTTACATGTGTCAAGAATTTTCCAGAGAGTCGTGGTGCTGTTCTTGGACTTCTCAAAGGTTTTGTTGGTTTAAGTGGTGCAATTTTGACTCAAATTTACCAAGCAATTTATGGTAATGATTCGAAGTCTTTAATTTTGCTTATTGGTTGGCTTCCTGCTGTTATTTCCTTTGTTTTTCTACGTACAATTCGGATGATTGAAGTAGTTAGAATTGCACATGAGCTCAAAGTGTTGTATAGATTTTTGTATATGTCACTTGGCCTAGCTGGATATCTTATGGTGATTATTATAGTTCAGAAGAAATTAAATTTTACGCGAGTGGAATTTGGTTTGAGTGCAGCGTTTGTAGTTATCCTGTTGTTCTTACCGCTTGGTATAGTGATAAAAGAAGAAATAATTTCGTGGAAGGTCAAGAAACAAGCTTTGGATAGTATTTCTGAGGTGAAAGTGGTAACTGAGAAGCCGAAAAGTGAGTCTTTGGCTCCTCATGAGTTACCTCCATCGTCAGCTGTTGTTGACTTAAAAGATGCTGAAATTTCGTGTTGGAAAACAGTTTTTCAACCACCAAATCGAGGTGAAGACTATACTATACTTCAAGCATTGTTCAGTCTTGACATGTTAATCCTTTTTCTTGCTACAATTTGTGGAATTGGAGGGACTTTAACTGCAATAGACAACTTGGGACAAATTGGAGCTTCACTTGGCTACCCAAAGAAAAGCATTAGCACATTTGTTTCCCTAGTGAGTATATGGAATTATTTAGGACGAGTGGTGGCTGGTTTCCTATCTGAATATTTCTTAAAAAAATACAAATTTCCAAGACCCTTAGCCCTAACCATAACCCTAATAATTTCTTGCATTGGCCATATTTTAATTGCATTTAATGTTCCTAGTGGACTATATATTGCATCAATAATTATTGGTTTTTGCTTTGGAGCTCAATGGCCATTACTTTTTGCAATAATTTCTGAACTTTTTGGACTAAAATACTACTCAACTTTATATAATTTTGGGTCAGTAGCAAGTCCAATTGGTTCATATTTGCTTAATGTAAGAGTGGCTGGTCATTTATATGATAAAGAAGCAGAAAAACAATTGAAGGCATTGGGAACGACCAGACGACAAGGGGAAGACTTGAATTGTGATGGAGTTGAATGTTTTAAATTGGCTTTTATTATTATTACAGCAGTTACTATTTTTGGAGCTTTTGTTTCAATAATTTTGGTGATTAGGACAAGGAAATTTTATAAGAGTGATATTTACAAGAAATTTAGAGAACAAGCTAAGGCTGCTGAGATGGAAATGGCATTGGGACAAAATGGAGATGTTGTTGTTCAAAGTAATACAACTAGTAAGGGATAAATTGGAATGGAGAAAAGTCAAAGAGAAAAAGAAAGATTAGATAGATTTTGTTATTATTTGAAATATACTACATGGTATAATATTTATACCATATAGCTTTGTAAGTGTGATGGATCAATTTAATGGTCATGATATATAGTTTTGATGTTTTGTCTTACATGTATTTTTTTTTAAAAGTATTTTGTTGCGCTAATGGAACGCTACCCGCTATAAATATTTATGGATTCGTTCTATGTCGAAAGTTGTTTTAAATAATATGAGCGTTTATATTTTTTGCAATCATTGCCAATATAACTTATATTTTCTTCTTAAAAATTATGCAATTACCATTTTTAATATAACATACCAAATAGTGAATAAAAAATAATAGCATGATAATTAATCCCGGCATAATTATCCCAACATAAATTATCCCGGTTTCCGACATAAGCCAAATTTAAACCAAACAACCCCTAAGGGTATGAAACTTAAAATAAAGTCTTCAAAATAATTTGTCGTTAAATGAGAACTTGTTATTCCATAATAATTGAGGTAAACTTTGACTTTTTGAAACTTTTGGGGGCAGTTGCTTTGTTTGACTTAAAGTAGGGTCGACTCTAAAACTATTTAGCCCTATATCTTACTCCCTCCGGTTCACAATAAGTGTCCAATTTACTTTTAGCACGCCATTAAGAAAATACTAAATTCTATACAAAAATACCTACTATGACTAAACTACCGCTAATTAAACATTTAATGTGAGGAGTAAGAAAACTTTTTAGAGATATGTACATAAGGGTTATTTTATAAAAACAAATTGATTTCTTTCTTGATTACATAACTGGATACTGATTTTAAACCAAAATAAAAAAGTAAGTTGGATACTTATTGTGAATCGGAAGGAGTAACACTTAACTAAAAGTTACGGATTCGAGCACTACGTACGGAAAAATTTCTGAAAGGGTTTTGGAGAATTAATTTGGACATCGAACACAGAGGAAGAAACCAAAAAAATAGGTAGTCAATGTTGTGCTCTCCAAATTCCAACTTGCAGTTTTCTTATTATTAGGGTTTTTAACCAATTTGTTTGATTTGCTAATAGAGATTTGGTTTGAATATAGGATGATACAGTTGTAACAATGTAATAAAAAAAATGTTGAGAATCCAACAATAATGGAGATCAAATCTTCCCCACATGATATATTGATTTTTTGAGAGGGACAGAGATATCAAAAGCAGAAATGAGATATAGTATCATCTTTACTTGTCAGAATCGACCCAATTTATTTGGACTTAAAACATAATAATAATAATAATAATAATAATAATAATAATAATAATAATTGTTATATAATACTTATGTGAAAACATGGTTGATAAATTTAATTTTGTGCTACTAGTTTATTTTCAAAAGGATGAAAGAGAAATTATGTTTATTAAAATAGAAGAGTAGTTTGACGTGAGGAGAATGAGCTCAGGTTGTGTGGCAAAGAATGCAACTCAACCAGTTGAGTTATTGAGTTGATTATATCAATATTGATTTTTCATCATGTATTTTTGGAGGCTTTACTTTCATGTGCAGACAAGTAATTAATTAAGATGCTACAAACTTTTATTAAAATATTTGGGTTTGAGGTTCTTAATACCCTCAAAAATAGATACAGGCATTAGTATAATCCACCAGACCAATAAAGGTTTGTAATAGAGTGATAAGGACTCTTTCATATTAACCAGAGGTTTAGGGTTCGAGCTTTGGGTATGGAACTACCTCTGTTAGAGAGGACTTTACATCCCAATATGGGACTTTCTCATGTGAATCCGGGTTTAATTGGGTCGCGAATATCAAACACCAGGTGAAAAAAACAATAATCCACTCGATTGTTGTTTGGATCTTGGTCTGTCATAGCTTTTACTTTAGGCATGCCAACTTTCAGGTTCTGGTTTCTCTCTTTAAGGTAAATTAATTAATGTGCCCCATTAACTGTATAACGGAATGCATGCTTCCCTATTTGCATTGATGTACGAAATCGTATAGTTAATTAATGCTTTAGGTAAGCTGAATTTTGTGCAAGTCATGTCTATTTATTGTTTTTTCACAATTAATCTATACTATCTATATCTATCTATCTATATTTATATCTATATCTATCTATATCTATATCTATATTATTATAAAAATACGAATATAATATCGGTTTACAAAAATAACCTTAAAAATAAATTTTATATTAGACAAAATAATCATTTTACTATTTTCCTAATATTTAGGATTTTGAAATCAATTAAACTTATATTTATAAGTCTTTCCTTATTTGATTAATATTCCTTTTGATTTTGGTCAGTTACATTTTACGTTGAATAAAACTATACTATAAAACTACACTAAAACTACCCTAATTATAGTTAATAAATTCTTGAGTCAACAAACGATAAAATACCATTCAATAGCTGTATTTTTTCTTCAAAGATAATTCTGTATTGGAAAATTAATTATATTTTGCTACAATATATGCTAGATAAAATTATAATCACCATTAATAATTAAAAATTTAGATGAATCGATAGTTATTATTATAAATTAAGAAAAAATAAGACCTATTTCCTTCTAATAGGAAGTTTCTTTTGAAGTTAAAGACTGCCCGGGAAATCGACTTCTTCGGAAGGAAAAAAAATCCTTAATCTTAATTTGAAATAATTTTTTTATTGTTCACAATAAAAAAGATTGATAAAGTATTTTTAATACAATAACAATAATAACTATGCCTCGGTCCAAAAATAAAAATGAAGTAAACAACTTTAAATTATATATTAATTATTGATGATAGGCCATATAGTCGTTATTTACACCTTAATTGTCCATGCTTTGTTATTATTTTATATTGTAAATTGCCAATAAAATGCTTTAATTGGTGCTAATTGGTTTCGCAGGGAATATAAGATGTACGGAAGCAACATGAAGTGTTTGGAGGCAATAACGTGAAGAAAACACCCACTCAAGAAGTACCCGAACACAAAAGAACGAAAAGAGAAGGAATGCGGAGATAAAAGCCGGGCAGTGCCCACCACGGTCGTCACAGCGGTCGACGCCGCGACGCATTGTTCACACGCCAGAAATTCCAGGGGTCAAAGTGTCAATTCGGGGAAACTTTTTGTAAAACCCTTATAAGATGTAGAAACTCGCCCAAAATATGGTTAAGCTTAATTTGAGATTACTTTTGAAAGAAGAACAAGTGTGAGAGATCACCCAAAATATCATAGTTCTTATTCTCTTCTATTTTTATTGCAATTTTTTCGTTATGAATAATCTATTAGTTTTATCTTCCGTTGTTATGAGTAGCTAAATACTTTAACCTAAGGTTTTGGTGAAACCCGTTGGGGATGACTTGGTTGTTATATTAATATAGCTGGAATTGGTTGTTAATCTCTATTTGTTCATCTATGATTTGATTGTGGTTAGTTGAAAGGGCCCTCAATTATCCGTTCCTATTTAGTATGTATATGCTTGAGAAAGAGTGCATATTTAGGTGATTGTATGAACAACATCACTCACGGAGTATAGACGAGAGTCATAACCGAAGGTTTAGAGGATAGATTAGAGATAATGATCCCTCGGGTGCAATCTAAGTGAATTATTTTGTGAAACTAGCTAGCGTAGCTTGAGAAAGTGCGTCTAGTAAATTATCATAATTGCTTGAGAAAGATTTATGATAACTGGGGCGTTCATGATTGATAGAGACAACTAAGTCTCAATTATAAAACATATTCAACCAAGAAAATCAACAACGGGGGAAACCATTACCTTAGATCTTATTCCTATTATATACAAGCAAGCTTAGTTAACTTTCAGCATTATTTACTTTCAGTTAATTGTTAGATATATCATCAACTGTGAAGTACAAAGTTTGAAAAAATTGATTGTGTGAATTTAGTAAATATGACAAGAGTAATTGATAGGTTAATTCTCTGTGGTTCGACTCTGGGCAGAAATACCCGGACTATATTTTCTACGTCCGTGTGTGTCTTTTTATAAGGCATAGTTTGGCGTTATTAAATTTTGGAGCCGTTGCCGGGGAATTGACAGTGTTATCAGTGTATGCCTAGAAGTTCTTCGAGGACTGGAGAACTGCTAGAAGGACTTGTAAGCACGTGATTTTTGCCCTACATGAAAATAATTCCTAAAAATAGACAAAAAATAATTTTAATTAATTTTTA
>MDKF010144759.1:0-11275 GCA_026770625.1 Nicotiana glauca
CAGTAAGGACATAATACCTTTTGACTGCATCTGTATTTACAGCTATTTTGGGGTCATTTCCTTCAATGTCTCCCAGGTACAATGCCCTTTTTGGCAACAATTTTTTGATAATGTATGAGCCCTTCCAGTTAGGAGCGAACCTCCCTTTTGCTTCCTGGTGGTGAGGAAGAGTATGCCTCAAAACGAGTTGCTCCTATTCAAAGTTCCTAGGCCGCAATTTCTTGTTGTAGACATGGGCCATTCTTTGTTGATACAACTGCCCGTGGCAGACTGCAGCCATCCGCTTTTCATCAATCAGGGTTAATTGTTCCAGATGGGTTTTGACCCACTCACTGTCCTCAATTTCAGCTTCAACAATGATCCGAAGAGACAGGATTTCAACTTCTACGGGTATCACGGCTTCAGTGCCGTAAACCAAAAAGTATGGGGTTGCTCCAACTGATGTGCGCACAGTAGTGCGATATCCCAATAATGTAAATGGTAACTTTTCATGCCATTGCCTGGAACTCTGGATCATCTTTCTCAGAATCTTCCTGATGTTCTTGTTTGTTACTTCGATGGCACCATTGGCTTTGGGCTGATAAGGGGTAGAATTTCGATGCGTGATCTTAAACTGCTCACATATCTCCCTCATCAAGTGACTATTCAAGTTTGCAGCATTATCCATAATGATAGTTGCAGGAATACCAAAACGGCAGATGATATTGGAGTGCACGAAGTCTACCACAGCTTTCTTGGTGACAGATTTGAGAGTAATTGATTCAACCTACTTTGTGAAGTAGTCGATAGCGACCAATATGAATCTATGCCCATTTGAAGCTTTTGGCTCAATCGGCACAATGACGTCCATACCCCAGGTAACAAATGGCCAAGGTACTGATATGGGATGCAGTTTTGTAGACGGTGCATGAATCAGGTCACCGTGCACCTGACACTGATAACATTTTCGGACAAAACTGAAGCAATTTTTTCCATAGTCATCCAGTAATAGCCTGCTCGGAGGATTTTCTTTGCCAAAACGTACCCATTCATGTGGGGTCCACACACTTCTGTGTGAACTTCATGCATGATTCTTCCAGCGTCTTCGGCATCCACACATCTTAACAAGTTGAGATCTGGAGTCTTTTTGTACAAGACCTCGCCGCTCAAAAAAAAATCGCCGGCAAGCCTTCTAATGGTCCTCTTTTTGTCTCTATTGGCCTGCTCTGGATATTCCTTCATTTTCAAAAATCTCTTGATAGCATGATACCATGGCTGAACATTTGGTTCCAACTCAACCGTATTGCAGTAACCATGCCTTTCTCGTATTTGGATCTCCAATGGATCAATGTGGAGATTGCCTAGATATGGCAACATCGAGACCAGAGTACCGAGTGCATCAGCTAACTCATTGTAAAAATGAGGAATGTACCTAAACTCGACTGACTTGAACCGCTTGCTAAAATCCTCCACATGTTGCCGGTATGGAATAAGCTTGACATCTCGGGTTTCCCATTCACCCTGAGCTTGTCGGATAATCAAGTCCAAATCCCCCATGATCAATAGTTCTTCAAAATCTTGGTTGATCGCCATATTCATACACCATAATGTAGGCTTTATACTTAGAAGTGTTGTTTGTGCATAAAAACCGAAGCCACGCTGTGGCTGGATAGTGCTGACCAGTGGGTGAGATCAAGATTGCCCCGATTCCAATGCCTTTCGCGTTCACAGCTCCATCGAAGAAAATTATCCAAGCATTGGTGTCTTCTGATTTTATTTGAATTGAATTCACCTCCTCATCTGGAAAGTAAGTACTCAGAGGTTGATATTCATCATCAACAGAGTTTTCAGCTAGGTAATCTACTAGAGCATGGGCTTTCATTGTCGTGCGGGTGACATAGACTATGTCAAATTCAGTGAGCAGGATCTGCCATTTTGCTAACCTCCCTGTAGGCATTGGCTTTTGGAATATGTACTTTAAAGGATCCAACATGGTGATGAGGTAAGTGGTATAGGCCAAAAGGTAATGCCTAAGCTTCTGAGCGACCCAAGTTAGGGCGCAGCAAGTCCTTTCCAAAAAGGTGTATTTGGCTTCACCACTGGTGAACTTCTTGCTCAGATAGTAGATTGACTTCTTTCTCTTTCCGGTCACATCATGTTGCACGAGGACACAGACGAAAAAATTCTCCAAGATTGTCAAGTACAAAAACAAAGGCCTCCTAGGTTCAGGTGGGACCAAGACTGGCGGGTTCGACAGATATTCTTTGATTTAGTCAAAGGCTTCTTGACACTCATCCATCCATTTAATCGTTGTATCTTTCTTTAACAGCTTGAAGATGGGTTCACATGTGGAAGTCAACTGAGCAATGAATCGGCTAATGTAGTTCAACCTTCCCAGTAGGCTCATAACCTCTTTCTTGGTTCTCGGAGGAGGCAAATCCCGAATAGACTTTATTTTTGTTGGGTCTAGCTCGATGCCCCTCCGGCTAACTATAAATCCCAAAAGGTTTCCAGACAGAACCCCAAATGCATTTAGCCGAATTTAGCTTCAAATCATATTTGTGCAACCGCTCAAAGAACTTTTTCAGGTCTCGAACATGGTCGTCCTGTGTTCTGGATTTGATGATCACATCGTCTACATATACCTCGATTTCTTGGTGCATCATATCATGTAAGATGGCAGTCATGGCCTTCATATAAGTTTCCCCAACATTCTTCAAACCAAAAGGCATGACCCTAGGTGCCCAGGGTGTGGTGAAGGCTGTCTTTTTCGCATCCTCTTCATCCATCAACACCTGATGATATCCTGTATAACAATCTATAAAAGACTGTATCTCATTTTTGGTATAGTTATCAACAACGATGTGGATATTAGGCAAAGGTAAATTATCCTTGGGACTTGCATTGTTCAGATCTCGATAGCCGCACACCCGGGTTTTCCTATCTTTCTTTGGAACGGGGACTACATTCGCCATCCATGTGGTGTATCGGACCACTCGAAACACCCCCGCCTTCAACTGTTGGCTGACCTCTTCCTTAATTTTGTCACTAATATTAGTTTTGAACTTCCTTTGCTTTTGCTGGACAGGGTGATAATCGGGGTAGGTCGGCAACTTGTGGACCACCAAATTGACACTTAATCCTGGCATGTCATCGTAGGACCAAGCAAACACATATTTGAATTCAAACAAAAGTTGGATCAATGCATCCCTGGTTCTTTCATCTGTGTGAATGATTATCTTGGTTTCTTGGACTTCTTCAGAACTACCCAGATTAACCGGCTCGGTTTCATTTAAGTTCAACTTAGGTTTATTCTCAAATTGTTCAAATTTTTGATTTATTTCCCTAAAAGCCTCTTCTTTATCATATTCTGGTTCTTGATTCATTATTTCACAATGAGACATCGTGTTTGGATCTGGGCATGAAGTCTGCAAGTATGTCATGTTATTTAAAGACGCATTATTAAAACTGAAAGAAGAAATAAGAAATAGTAACAAAAATTAGAAAGAGAGATGAACGATGAAATATTAATTTCATTTCATTGAATTTTGAAGATAACGGGGTTTACATTGGAATTTAAAGGCAATAAACTAAAAAAAAACATCTGAGTTACACCCTAAAATAACTCGTGATGCAAAAAAGGTGGCAAGACCGAACTACCGAATTCCCACCTGATTGGGAATGGAGTAGCCTTCTAGTTTTGCAATTTGGCATCGGGCCCCATGTACATCACCTCAGGGGTACTCGAGCCTTCTCCCGGCTGAACCATGTGGATTTCATACATCGTTTGCCTCATAGTCCCACAGATTTCTTCAATTTCCTCGGCCGTGAAAGCCTCATCTTCTTCTTCTTCATTGTAGTTGGGCCTGATGAATGTTTTGTAAATATGTGGAACCGGCTGAGGTAAAACCAACTCGTTGCCCTTTCATTTATCTGCCCATGTTATATCAGCTTCTGTGGCATGAAAACCCATACCGAAGAACTTCTTGCTGGCAAGTAAAGTGATAGGTTCAGTGATACCTTGCAATGATGTCTCGAGCCCCTTCCCAGGTTTATAACCATGCCTGATCATTTCCTTGGAAACCATAATTGACGCATTTGAGAGAAAAGGTTGAAGACAAGGGCTTCCTTCTTCACATTGGTCTGTGACCACAACCTCGAAAGCTTGATAGACTATATGTTCACTACCTTCCCTAGCTTCAAGACATGGGACTGACCGGTCCCGCTAAATTGACTGCTCGTCCTTTCCATGGACTATAATCTCCTAAACTTCATGTTCAAATTTCACCATCTGGTGGAAATTGGAAGGTAAAGACCCTACTGCGTGAATCCAAGGCCTTCCCAAGAGGAAATTATAAGAAGTGTCCATGTCTAAGATCTGAAAGGTCACCTCAAAATCCACAGGACCAATAGTCAAAATCAAATAAATCTCGCCTATGGTATCTCTTTTGATGCCATCAAAGGCACGCACACAGACATTATTAGGCCCGATTCTCTCAGTCCCGATCTCCATTCTTTGCAAAGTTGAGAGAGGGCAAATATCAACACCGGACTCACCATCCATCATGGCTCTTTTCGCATAGTACCCTTCGCATTTAACAGTCATATGAAGGGTTGTGTTGTGGGCGGCCCCTTCTGGAGGCAAATCATTCTTGCTAAAGGAAATCTAATTGACCGCAAAGAATCTTTCCGCCATCCTCTCCAGCTTTTCAATAGTGGTTTCAATCGGGACATAAACCTCATTAAGGGTTTTTATCAAAACTTTCTGATGCTCAGTTGAGCTTATCGGTAGAGACAGGAGTGAGACCTATGAAGGAGACTCTCGAAGTTGGTCTATTACCTCATAGTCTGCAGCTTTCATTTTTCGGAAGAACTGTTCTGCTTCTTCGACACTAACTGACTTTTTGATCGGGAAGCGCTTCTGCTTGGCTCTGTTTACTTCCTCCAAGTTAAGGTATTTCTCAAATGTTTTAGTTTCATTTGCTTCTCCTAAAACCTCTTTTCCCTTGTAAGTTACTACCACCTTATTTTAATTCCATGGAATGGTAGTAGGGTATGTCATGGTCCTCTACGGTGCGCGGCTAATAACCACGGGCTCATTCAGCCTTGGTAAAATTACTGGCCCCCGTACCACATAGGTCCCCTTAGGCATGTACATCTTCGGTCCCTTGTTCATCTTTTGGGGGTACTGCCCCAGTATTGGTTTCCATCACCTTTTTTGCATTTTGAGAGTTAGGTTTACTCTTCTTCTCCCCTCTGTCTTGTTTTGCAAAAGCCTTTGATTTTTTCTTGATGTCAGCAATTGCAACAATGGCTTTTAAATAAGGATAAAACTCTTTATTTTCGCAAATCATTCCAATGACCGGCCCGTTGTTATGAGCCAGTAATGAGTTGTTGATCATATTAGGAACTTCCTCATCCTTCAGTACTATCCATTTTTGCTCTATGAGGTTTTCAACAGCCCTTTTCAGAGTCTAACAGTCTTCAGTATCATGTCCATTTGCCCCATTATGATAGGCACATCGTGTACCGAGTCGGTAAGAAGGCGACACTAGGTTCTACCTGGTTTGGGGTGCGGGTTGCAACAAACCCATCTGGACAAGTTTAGGGAAAAGGCTAGAATACGACTTACCAATAGGTATGAAGTTTGCTACCCTGGGTCGCTTCCGGACACGGGCATTCTAGAGGAAGTTATTTTGTTGAAGTTGGGGATTATATTGCTTGGCGATGAGGTTGATTTCTAGGAAATGGACCTTGGGTTTGGTTGAACTGTCATTGTGGCCTAGCGCATGGCTGGGCTTTCATTATTGTGTACGGCTGAGGGGCTATAGCATAGGCCACATCCTGATGAGGATAATAATGTTGTGGGGTTCTTGCAGGGAAGTAAGGTCGGGGTGGACAAGGGTTTCTCAGACAAGAAGTTGTTATTGCCACTTCTTCCTTTTTCTTTTTATTTGCTACACCTCCAATCCCGCTTTGAATTTCTTAGGATGTAGCCCTTATAGCAGATTGACTCAATATGCGCCCTGTTTTCAGACCATTCTTGACCCTCTCACCAATATTGATGGCCTCAAGAAACGGCTTCCCCATTGCAGACATCATATTTTGAAAGTAATCAGCCTCTAGGCTTGAAGGAAAACACTCACCATTTTGGTTTCATCCATCGGGGGATTGACCCTGGCCTCTTGTTCGCGCCACTTAACAGCATATTCTCATAAACTTTCCGAAGACTTCTTCTTAAGGTTTGATGGAGAATTCCTGTCGGGAGCTATATCTATGTTATACAGAAACTGCCTGATAAAGTCCCGAGCCAAATCATCCCAAATATGCCAACGAGATATATCTTGATCCATGTACCACTAAGAAGCAATGCCCGCTAGACTCTCTCCAAAATAAGCCATGAGAAGCTCCTCTTTTCCACTGGCCCCTCGCAATTGATTGCAGTACCTCTTGAGATGGGCTATGGGATCCTCATGCCCGTCATACTTTTCAAACTTCGGGGTCTTGAAACCCAGTGGTAAATTCACATGTGGGAACATATACAAATCAGTGTAGGATACGCTTTTCTATCCACTCAAACCCTGTATATTTTTAAGGCTTTGTTCCATGCACCTCATTTTTTGGGTAATCTCCTCTTGCTCTGGGTTCTTGGTTGTTTTCTCCTGTCCCACGGTAGACTCGTACCGGGGTTGTTGAGGGTAAGAATTGGTGGTGAACTGCGTAGGTTCTGGTGGAAAAGATGGTACTTGGAAGGTGAAGGATGAGAGATCCAAGCTAGGCGTAGGCAAAGTGGGTTGTGCCGTAATCAAAGTTGGCGGTGCAGTGAATATGTTGGAGGCCGCACCTGACATCAACACCTGGGGGCAAACCTCAGAAGGTGTTCCAACAAAGTGGCTGAGATGGTAGGATATCCAAACGGGGTATTTGGGTAACTTATCGGGACATTGTAAGTTCCACTTCCCCTAGGAAGTAGCTCAGGGAAACCAGGTATCGCATTCGGTGGCTCTCTACCATTGGACTAGGCGTCCCACATTTCCAACATGCAGAGACGGAGAACCCTTTTTTCCTCAGCAGTTGCTGACTCTGAAGTTGGGATGACCGAGATTGGGCTATCCTCTGGGATGGGAACTGGTGGGAGATGACTTTCTGACAACATTTCAACACTTCCTTTTGATCTTGTAAAGTATGGATGTGAAGCCAAATTACCACAAAACCAACCACCTTAATGTAGAACCTACTCGATAACAAACACAATAAACTAGTTAGTGTGAGACAATTAACACATAGGTAATCATACGTTTGGGGTGTGATGCACCTATACAGTTTAGTGTGTTTTCTATATGTTTTGCAACGGTTGCGTGTTTCATCCCGGCTTTTATTTATCTCCCCAATTTCTCTCTTGCTCTCTTGCACTCTCATTTTCTCTCTTTTTGGTTTTTTCTTTTGGCTTTCTCTCTCTTTTCTTTTTGGTTTTTCTTTTGGTTCTTTCCTTTCCATTCCTCTTTTATTTGAGTTATTTACAAAATCATGACCGGATCCGATGAGGATTGCCTACGTATCACGACACCGCGTGAATCAGATCATCACGTGGTTCAAGAAATAAATGCAAAAAATAAGGAAATAATTTATGATTTTCCAATTTTTCTTTAATAAAAACTCTAATATTCTCTATTACAAAAGACTCCATCATACTCTTTCTAGGAATTTAAACTACAAACAGACTCGAAACATACTTAAAACTAGAAATTGAAATACAAACTCAAAAATATAAATAAAAATAAAGAGTACATAAGTGCTTCTACTTCAAGGGCCCGCGGGACATCAGTCGGTCTTTCCACTGGCCTATGTGCAAGATCCCCTTGAAGACACTCCAGGTCACTCATTATTTGGCGAACAAAGGTCATTACCGCAGCTAAGAAGGTGGTTCGAGTCAAGTCTTCACATTCATGGCATTTCATGATTATGTAATCAGCAATTTCTCTAAACCTCTCCCTAATGATACCCTTTTCTTGGAGCAAACTCCTGATTTGCTGAGATCTAGCCTCTACCACTTGGGCGTCATGATGAGTTTGACCCTGTAGTTGTTGCATATCTTCCTCTAGCTGGGACATTAATGCATAGCAATATTCCCTTTCTGCTTTAAAGTTCTTAGCTTGCTTGGCCATCTCATATTCGAGGGTAGTTAGCCTTTTCTTCAGATTTATGATTGTTCCCTCATATTTCCTTTTCATCTGCCGTATAAACTTCGCTAGAGTAGACGCGCCCCAGTCCCCAGCTCTTTTAAGCCAATTTTAGGGTTTATTTTTTCCTATTTCTTTTGGATGAATTTTGGGGTCTTCTCACACCCTCTCAAGACCTCCAACCCCTCCCATCTTCAAGGTAAGCAATCTCAATTAACTTGGTGTGAAATTCCATCATTCTTACACTAGTATTGATGAAATCTACTCATAAAACACATAGATCTTCAAGAAATTCATTCAAGAACTCAAAGGAGGGTTTTGCAAGATTTCTTCCAAAAGGTAATCCTACACCCTTAGACTTACATGTATGAATTTATTATTGGGTATATGAGTGTGAATTAAGTATTGAGACTCTTGGTGTGGTGATTAGAAGACATAAGTTCCCAATATAAATACATAATTAGTATAGAGATTGGACGGTGATTATTTGATGGAATTTTGTTGGTTGGGTGTAGATAGATTGTCATACATGTGATGTTGGAAGTTATAAATTGGTTAGTCATGATGGTGGGATAAATTGTTGGTGAATGGTGATAGTTGGATGAACTAATTATATGGTGATGAGATGTAGAGATTTATGCCTACAAGGTGTTTGATAATATGCCTAAATGGCTTAAGTTATGGAATTTGTTACTAATATTGGTTCTATTGGATATTGCTATTGTAGATTGAAGGTTCTTAGTATTGTGGATCATTGTAATAGCACTAAGGGGCGAAATTGAGGTATGTAAGGCTAACTCTCTATGTTTGGCAAATCATTCTTGCTAAAGGAAATCTAATTAACCGCAAAGAATCTTTCCGCCATCCTCTGCAGTTGTTCAATAGTGGTTTCAATCAGGACATAAGCCTCATTAAGGGTTTTTATCAATACTTTCTAATGCTCAGTTGAGCTTACCAGTAGAGACAGGAGTGAGACCTATGAAGGAGACTCTCGGAGTTGGTCTATTACCTCATAGTCTGCAGCTTTCATTTTTTGGAAGAACTCTTCTACTTCTTCGGCACTAACTGACTTTTTGACCGGGAAGCGCTTCTGCTTGGCTCTGTTTACTTCCTCCAAGTTAAGATATTTCTCAAATGTTTTAGTTTCATTTTCTTCTCCTAAAACCTTTTTTCCCTTGTAAGTTACTACCGCCTTATTTTAATTCCATGGAATGGCAGTAGGGTCTGTCATGGTCTTCTGTGGTGCACGGCCAATAACCACGGGCTCATTCAGCCTTGGTGAAATTACTGGCCCCCGTACCATATAGGTCCCCTTAGGCATGTACATCTTCGGTCCCTTGTTCATCTTTTGGGGGTACTGCCCCAGTCTTGGTTTCCATCGCCTTTTTTGCATTTTGAGAGGTAGGTTTACACTTTTTCTCCCCTCTGTCTTGTTTTGCAGAAGCCTTTGGTTTTTTCTTGATGTCAGCGATTGCAACGATGGCTTTTAAATAAGGATAAAACTCTTTATTTTCGCAAATCATTCCAATGACCGGCCCGTTGTTATGAGCCGGTAATGAGTTGTTGGTCATATTAGGAACTTCCTCATCCTTCAGTACTATCCGTTTTTGCTCTGTGAGGTTTTCAACAACCCTTTTCAGAGTCTAACAATCTTCAGTGTCATGTCCCTCTGCCCCATAATGATAGGCACATCGTGTACCGAGTCGGTAAGAAGGCGACACTAGGTTCTGCCTGGTTTGGGTTACGGGTTGAAACAAACCCATCTGGACAAGTTTAGGGAAAAGGCTAGAATACGACTCACCAATAGGTATGAAGTTTGCTACCCTGGGTGGCTTCCGTGCACGGGCATTCTAGAGGAAGTTATTTTGTTGAGGTTGGAGATTATAATGGGCTTGGCGAGGAGGTTGATTTCTAGGAAATGGAGCTTGGGTTTGGTTGAACTGTCATTGTGGCCTAGCGTATGGCTGGGCATTCATTATTGTGTATGGCTGAGGGGCCATAGCATAGGCCACATCCTGATGAGGATAATAATTTTTTGGGGTTCTTGCGGTCGCAGTGGACAAGGGTTTCTTAAACCTGAAGTCGCTATTGCCACTTCATCCTTTTTCTTTCTGTTTGCTACACCTCCAGTCCCGCTTTGAATTTATTAGGATGTAGCCCTTATAGCAGATTGATTCAATATGCGCCCTATTTTCAGACCACTCTCGACCATCTCACCAATCTTGATGGCCTCAAGAAACGGCTTCCCCATTGCAGACATCATATTTTGAAAGTAATCAGCCTCTAGGCTTGAAGGAAAACACTCACCATTTCTGTTTTATCCATCAGGGGCTTGACCCTGGCCTCTTGTTCGCGCCATTTAACAGCACATTCTCATAAACTTTCCGAAAACTTCTTCCTAAGGTTTGATGGAGAATTCCTGTCGGGAGCTATATATATGTTATACTGAAACTGCCTGATAAAGTCCCGAGCCAAATCATCCTAAATATGCCAACGAGATATATCTAGATCCATGTACCACTAAGAAGAAATGCCTGCTAGAATCTCTCCAAAATAAGCCATGGGAAGCTCCTTTTTTCCATCGGTCCCTCGCAATTAATTGCAGTACCTCTTGAGATGGGCTATGGGATCCTCGTGCCTGTCATACTTTTCAAACTTCAGGGTCTTGAAACCTAGTGGTAAATGCACATGTGGGAACATACACAAATCAGCGTAGGATACGCTTTTCTATCCACTCTAACCTTGTATATTTTTAAGGCTTTGTTCCATGCGCCTCATTTTTCGGGTAATCTCCTCTTGCTCGGGTTGGTAGTTTTCTCCTGTCCCGCGGTCAACTCGTACCGGGGTTGTTGAGGGTAAGAATTGGTAGTGAACTGGGTAGGTTCTGGTGGAAAAGATGGTACTTAGAAGGTGGAGGATGAGAGATCAAAGCTAGGCCTAGGCAAAGTGGGTTGTGCCATAACCGAAATTGATAGTGCGGTGAATATATTTGAGGCCGCACCTAACATCAACACCTGGGGGAGAACCTCAGAAGGTGTTCTAGCAAAGTGGGCTGAGATGGTAGGATATCCAAACGGGGTTTTTGGGTAACTTATCGGGACATTGGAAGTTCCACT